>WOVY01003353.1:67500-352500 GCA_013436015.1 Rhipicephalus annulatus | reverse complement strand
TTCTTGCTTCGTGCTCGGAATTGCCGATTGATATGCGTCATCTCACCGAATTTCATGTTTTGTTGGTACTTGTTGACTCAACACTGTAAACCAGTTTTCGCTCTTAAGGGTGCTTTGTCGTGTCCAGTAACTAGCACCGTACGATAAGGGTCTTATGGTAATCCCAAAACACCCATGTCATGGGTATTTTGGTGTTTCGAAACACCCAGGACATGCCAAAACACCTTTATCATAGGGTGTTAAGAGGACGAGGAGGAAAGTTTAAGCGGGAAAACAGAGAGGTTAGCCAGCCTCTTAGACCCGCTGGCTACCCTGTGCTGGGGAAAGGGGTGAGGGGAATAAAAGATGATAAAAAGAAATGTTGCGAAGAGAAAGAGAAATCACAACAAAAAAAATAGCGACAGAGGAAAGGCCACATCGAAGAGTATATGACACTAAAGTCTGTCTCTGAGGCCACTTGTGCGCAAAAAGCGCAGCAAGGCTTTCAAAGCCTTCTGGGTTGAGGATGGGCTCGGCCAATGACCCAGAATCCTGATTGATGATGATTGATTGATTGATTTGTGGAGTTTAACATCCCAAAACCATCATATGATTATGAGAGACGCCGTAGTGGAGGGCTCCGGAAATTTCGACCACCTGGGGTTCTTTAACGTGCACCCAAATGTGAGCACACGGGCCTACAACATTTCCGCCTCCATCGGAAATGCAGCTGCTGCAGCCGGCATTTGAACCCGCGACCTGCGGGTCAGCAGCCGAGTACCTTATCCACTAGACCACCGTGGCGGGGCACCCAGAATCCTTTAGACACGGAAAACACCCTTATACGGATGAAAACTGGTTATAGTGAACACGTACTGAGGCTATCGCAAAGCGCGACCACTCTAGAAAGAACAATGAAAACTGGAGACATTACCTGAATGGAACTTCGAAATGTATAACGACTCTTGTGGAGCAAGGGACGTTCAGGGGGAAAGCGGCGTTCTTCCGGCAACACGCGCGCAAGCCTATGACTATACTGCAGCCCCAAGTGCTCTTTCAAGGGCCAGCCGAGGACTCGCGTTCGTAAGCAGCCGACGCGCTCTTGGAGTACATTTGACAAGCGACGCCGCAGCAATAGCAGCAGCCGCGGCGTTGTTGGAATAAGGAGCGGCCACAGCTGCGCACGAGACGGGGGGGAGGGGTGAAGGATATTACACACTCGCTGGGCCAGGGTCTGGCCCCGCTCGCCTGGGAGTCGCACTTCTTCATTCTTTCGCACGCGCTGATAACTCACTCAAGACGTCGTGTGGCACAGTTCCGCCGTGAGCAATATACCCTCGCCTCCCTTTTTTCCCAATACGCTATATCCTGTGCATTCTTGATACTGATCAATGGTAGCGCGTAATAACGGGACACTAGAAGGACACAGCGCTACACTTCCAGCAAGTGGTTCATTTTTAGACATGACGTGGTTTTTAGACACATTTTTTTAGGGGCAAAGCCTTTCGTAGCGGCCCCCGTTCGTCCCTCGTAGCCGTTGTAGTAGCGTGTAACAAGTATAACATTTTGACCTCCAAGGTGGTGCCAGTGAGAGATTTCTTCTGTGCGTTGTTGAACAATAAAAAATAGTGCTCAATGTACATGCCAATGGCTGCTAAGGGGGAATGAGAGACAGGAGAATTCCGCTTTTAGTTAACGCGCACGCTGCGAATTTTTTATTGTTCAACAACGCACAGATGACAAGAAAGGGTTGTTACGTTATACTCGCTGGGCGTAACCTCCTAGGTTTTAGAAAGGTTTAGCGAGCGTCGGGCCGCAGTGCCATGAATACAGTGAACTAGTATATACCATGAATTCGAGGTGTTAAAAGTGGGAAGTAGACCCGAAGCGCAAGCCGTAAGAAATTGTGCGTGTGCCTCCTCTCATTCAGTCCTTGGAATGTCCGCTGGATGGTGGTGCTTCTATATGAGGAATGTATGATGAAAAGATGCGAGATGGTGGTACTTGGAGTGTTGAATAGGTGGATGAACGGACACACAGACAGATGCATGGACGGACGAATGGACGCATGGACGGACGCAGGAGCGGATGCATGGACGAAAGCAGGGACGGCCGCATAGATGAACGTGCGGACGCACGAACAGACGCACGCACGGACGGGCGGATGGACGCACGGGTGGCCACATAGACGCACGCATGGATGGACGGAAGCAAGAACGAATGGACGGACGGATGCTTCGCCCCACTATCCATCATTCACTCCGTGAATATGCTGCCATTTTTTTTTTGCCCACAGCTGCAACTAACACGAGTGAGATCACAAGTAACTCTTCTTCGTGACATCTTCAATTTTTATTTTTAAAAGTTGATTATTGCACTGCGTTTTTGCAATGGGTCACAATGAAATATAGGGCGGGGTAGAGTAAAATGAGTAAAAAAATTTGATAATTGTGAGCATATATTTTTATTACACTCATTACCATTAAACGTCTACGCAGAAACCTTCCTTTGGGTATAAGATACGTGCTACACAAATATCACCAAGTTGCCACAGTTAGAAAGCTTATTTTAAAAAGGAATGAAAGAGGTGCCAGGTGTCCCATTTTGCCCCAACTTGTGGGGCAAAACAAGAGAGTGTAAAAAAAAATTCATCTCTTCAGTTGTTCCAGTTGACGCACACTAAATTCACTCCGCGCGCCCTTACGTAGTCCTAATGAGCCCAGTTCTTGCACTCCACGGATTGAGTCCCGACAGACCCCAGCTCTCTGTTGCTCCGCACTCCTTGAAAATCAATCACCGTTGTTCTGTCTTTGTGCTAATGTTGCATTCTTTTTGAACGCTCGCCCTTTATAAGAATATTTAACAATTGAAGTCCGTATATGTTCGGAGACATCTTCTTCGCCTCTTCTTGCCGGTTTTGTGCAGAACTGCACGGGCATTTTGTGGCTTTCAACAACTTCGTCAGCCCGGTGTTTTGGGGCGATGAATTTTTGGATTTTGTATCCCTTCTAATTTTTGTAACTTCAGTATAAACATTATCTAATTAAACCTTGAGTCCTAAACGTGTTCGTGAATGGCTTGAGTGTGAGATTCTTCCAATTTTCCATGCGCCTATTGAGAGCACACTTGAGAACGCGGAGCACCCTCAACGCAGCACGAATGGGGTGAGCCCTATCTTCTACAGCAATAAGTGCTTTTCACTGTAGTTTTCCTGCCAGGAAGCTCTATATCATATTCTCGTGTACGTCCGAACCCTCCTAAACCAAGTATTAAAAATGGGGGCACCCTTAAGCTTCGACTTTAAAAGTTGAACGCGATAACAAAATCCGGCCCTTAGTGTACCCTTCAACCGCTAAGTGCATACTTGTTCATATGTTTTGTTACATACACACGCACGCACACAAACACGCAGAGAGTAGATAGGACCAGCGCGCGCTATTATCGCCGAAAGGGCTCGTTTTCGTCGTGACACCTGTCGAACAAAACGCGTTAAAGGGGCCCTGAAACCATCTTTTAAGTAACCATAGAATGAATTCACTTGAAGAGCTTATTGCCTCACTTATTCAACACCACAAAAATTTTAAGAATCCGTCCAGTGCGAGTGGAGTTACAAAGGTTTGTCGCATGCTGCAATTGCATAATCTCTTCCCTCGTCCCGACAAAGCGCTGGAAGCAAAGCAGGGAGGGGTGGCAGGGTAAAGAAACTACCGAGCCTCGTGACCTTGAGCACTTTTTTTTTCTTCCAATGCGCGGCTCTCTCAGTGTGATCGCGCGCGCACGCGTGGACAAGTAGCGGCCTCCCGCGGCTATCTTGGTAACTCGATTTTTCGGTCACAGACGCACAGACGATTTTTCGCTCACAACCAACGGGGCCGATGCCGGCGGTGGGTTTTCTGCGACACGAGCTCTTTGAGGCTATCGCGTTGAAATATAATATGCGTGTAAGTAAACGGTTAACCTAATAAGATACTCTCTAAGGTAACAAGATGCATTTTTGTAGCGTTTTTCTCCCCTGACATGCCCGAATTCAAAAAAAAAAATCCATATCGGCCCCGGGCCCCAAATGACCTAAACATTTTGTGGTAAATAGCTAGAACTATAAATTAAAGAAACTGAATATTTACCTCCTTGTATGACGCTGGAGTAGCTTCATGCGTGGAGCCGAAAGTATGGTAGAGCAGAATTTTAGCCCTTTTTGACGAATCACTAACACATACGCAGTAGCCGCGTAATTTTTCCCGCGCGAACTTTGCGAGCAACCATCAACTTGTACACATGAAAAGGTATACAAGTACCAGCACTTACTGCTGGAAAAGAGAAACAAAGGGAAGTGCTTATCGTATTAGCTACACAGACCGGCAAAGTCAAAATGACGCGTTTTGCCCCGTGTCTCATTTTGGCCCACTATACCCTACGTGGAGCCCAGGGATACGTCGACGAGCCGAGAGCTTATCTGGACAAGATCGCTTATCAGGCTGTGGACTTGTTGCAATAAAAAAAAACCTATATTTGGAAAAACAGCGCGAACAAGATAAAAGGTGGATTCTGTTTCCAACTCTGCCACCTTTCTACCCTATTGCACGTACATCCTATCTCATTTTTATGAAGTGAGATGAACGTATCGCTTAAATGGTCAGTTCAGTTTTTCGTTATATTGTACGCCTCCCAGGCAGAGTGAATAAGCGGTTTTTCCTAGATATGAGATCGGTTCCTTTGTGCGTCACTATATTATATTTCACAGCAACCCACTGCAATAAACAAGCTTGTCCTGTTGTTTCACATGCATTTGTCTTTTTTTAGCGCTGAAATGACGATGTTCCTAAGTATTCGCCAACGCGCCGTGCAAAGAGTTCTCGTTAAACTTTGCGTAGCCAGCAATGCTGCCGTCCGTACCATTCAATCAGGTCGACTACGTGGTGCGTGCCAGTAACATCCGTGCAAATGCGTACGAATAGATGTTCTCACGCCGAGAATAGTGACATCCATGCGCCCCAGAGTTTGCGTACGCAAGAGTCGACTTCCGGACTTGCAGGAAGGAAGTAAACACATACATACATACATACATACATACATACATACATACATACATACATTTATACATACATACATACATACATACATACATACATACATGCATGCATGCATGCATGCATGCATGCATACATATATACATACATACATACATACATACATACATACATACATACATACATACATACATACATACATACATACATACATACATACATACATACACAAATAGACCCACCACTGTAGTCTAGTGGTACCCGAAGATCGCGGCGGTCACATTTCGATGGAGGCGACAATTCTTGAGGCTGATGGTGTACTCATGGGGAGATATACACGTTAACTAATAACTGGTGGTCGCAACTTCCGGAGCCCTCCACTGTGGCATTCCTCATAACCGCGCCGTGGTTATGGGATATAAGACCATCGCAATTATTATTATACAAACAAAAGTAACATCTCACCCAAGGCATGTGGCCTGTTCTCACGAAATGTGCTGCTTCACGGCGAGCTCGAAATTGCAGTTTCGTCGTAACATCCATCCACGGAGTGTTGCACCGAAAACAACACTGTGGCCGACGGGAATGCATACAGCTCCGAGTGGCTTCGAGAAAACAGAGGGCGCTTGTGTTCCGGCCTCCATGGGGACTTTCGAAGGCACCGCGCTGTCATGGGCAACCGACGGATGTTGTCGTTTCGCCCTGTTATCTGGGCTTCCTTGTTTGTGGATGGCGTTTGGGCCTCGTCGTCAGTTCCTTAACGCGCGAGCTGCAGCGACAGTCGACCTCAAAAGAAGCAGCGAGCAGCGCTCGTCGCTTAACATTCACACATTGGCCTTTGGTGACCTTAGAAGCTTCAGGAAAGACGTTGCAGATTCCATCGCCAGCATGGTTGTTGAACTCCCTAGACCTACAACAGCTCTGAAGCAACTGGAAGACTGCCTGGGCGCTAATTCTGAATGGTACTAACAAACGCACTAGGTTTTCCGAATATTGCATATTTCACAGAGCGAAAGCAGGATTGTTCCCGGAATTGGTTTACGTGACGTCTGGGTAAAAGATGGCACGGTGCCAACTCACCACCAACTCGGAATGCACCGACCTCAAGTTGTAATCTGTGATTATAATCACAGGTTACAACTCGGGGTTGGTGCAGTGCGATCACTCACTGAGATTTTGGTGGCCACACGAGATGTCCCCGTGAAAAAACAAACAAACAAACCAAACAAACAAACAAACAAACCAGGTGTAGCTAGCACTCGTGGTGCATGGGCGGTTCATAGCTCGTCCAGGCCATACGAAGAGTGATGCAAAGCGATATCGAGTTATACGAAGTAATGCTGCCAAGTGGCACCATTTTGCTAGCACAGTCGCGTTTCACCGTTTCGGTTTCGGTCCATAATACGTCGTGTAACATATCAAACGAGTCGAGCACTGCAGTCTCGCTTGGCAGCGCGCCGCTATCCTCGGTAAGCGACTTCATCAACAGCAGTGCGAAGTTCCTTGAGTCTCCCCATGCCTGTGTCTGGCACCGCCGCCACCACCACGACTCGCTGGCTCTATGCAGAACAAAGAAGCAGAAGCGCAGTTAGCCGTCACGTCACACCTGCAGTGACCTAGCGCTCACGCTAGGTCACTGTAGGTGTCGAATCAGGTGAGCTGGTGCTGGAGCAATGTGTGGGTCAGCGAAGCAGGCGCACAGCTTTGCAATTAGTCGCCAGGCAACGAGCGTTGACGACATCACCACGCGGAGCTCGCTGCGTTGGCGTTGGACAAATAACGACCGGCTTAAACAGCTCACCCAGCCTTTTCTCTGTTGTAACGGAGCATACCGGTTATTGTAGGGCAGTATATACTGACGCGCGAAGAACAAGCGCGTTCCAGGCCACACATTGTCTTTCTGCCACCACGGCACAGAACATGCATGGTACGATAATAGCTTGTCATTACGCTGAGCGCGTCAGACGAATGAAGAATATGAAGAAGAAGAAGAAGTAGAGAAGAAGAAGACAGAAGAAGAAAGAAGAAGAAGAAAAGAAGAAGAAAGAAGAAAAGAAGAAAAAAAGAAAGAAGAAGAAAGAAGAAGAAGAAAGAGAAGAAAGAAGAAGAAAAGAAGAAGCAGAAGCCCTCTAACCAGAATAAGACGACCCAGACATCACTCCTCTCCGCTAGCATCTCACTCAGAAGAAGAAACTCCCGCCACCTCCCTCCTCCGACTCCTCCTCCACCATCCTCCTCCGCCGCCGAATCTCCTCAACCTCACCCTCCTAAGCAAAAAAAAAAAGAAGAAGGAAAGAAGGAAGCAAGGAGAAGAAAAGAAGAAGAAAAGAAGAAGAAGATTATGATCATGGACAACGACGGGCTTGTGCAGTACAGGTCGTCTCGATATGCTCTATACGATGCATTCCGTACGACTGGAAGCAACCAACAATCACCAGCAGAACGTGCACAGAACTCGTCTTAGCCAAATTCAGGCAAGCTCCGATGCCACAAAGCAATAATAATGAATGGAATGAAAAAAACTTTATTTCAGTCTTGCAGGGCGCGCTTAGCGCGTAGCGGGCATCTCCCACGTAGGGAGCGACAGGGAGTACCTGGCGGCCGCTTCGTGAAAACATGTGGGAGAGGTCCCTCAGGAGCTCACTTCTCGCCTACCAGCAATGGGCCGTCCATCAATAGTAATGAAGGCAAAACGAAATTTACAACTCAAGACAACATGCCATTTATGACCAACAAACGTTGTATGCAACTGTACATCGCTTTGTCACTCATCTACATGCGGAGTGGTCAATATCACGGGTGATTCACGGTAACACGGAGTGATCCCACTGCCTCGCCCACTCACTACCGATCATTTTGTGGCTATGCTGTGATTGTTTTGTTCAGCTTCCACTTCGAGCATGATCACGACGAATACCACTTGTTTAATGAAATAGTTGTGCTAATAGAAAGCTTGCGCTCGAAAATCATGAATGAGATTACGCGTCTCAAACCAAGGAAAAAAAAGAAAACGTTCTATAAGTACTGTCACGGGGTCGTGACGTTTGGCGAAGGCCGCAGTCAATGTTTTCAAAAATAAACTTTTTATTGGAGTGAACCTGTGCACTGAAAACGAAATGTCAATCTACAAGCAATACACGCTAGCGGTGAAGAGAGAATTGGCGTCAATAATCTGCCAAGTCGTACAGCGCATCGACTGCATACCCAACAAGCACCAAAGCAGGTTTTTCGTCGTACAATGAACCAATATTATTTCCAAAACTATAATTAAAGTTGGCATCCAGGCCGGAAGTGGCTTCACAATCGTGGGAAGTATTAGATCCGTCCATCCCAGGGGGCGCTGCTTACCAATCACGAATGTCAGACTCGTCTTAAGCACAGTCGTCCCTGCAAAGGAAGTTTCAGAGACGAAGGTCGGCGATGTATCTATACGTGTTATGCGCTTATAAGTGTGTGTGTGTGTGTTGGGCGGCACATCTTATTGTGAATGTGGCCTTGCGAATATGTCAAAATATGGGCCGAGGCCAATCGATGAGAAAGAAGGCGCGGTCGATCGCACGAGGGAACGCAGTCGAATATGTGGAAACGGACGCCACGTGACCACAGCACGGACGGTCGAAGGCGAGGCGTAGGCTAATTGAATATGTACCAACAAGAACGTTCTTCTGGCGCTGTCTTTCTTCACCGTGGCATTACAAGATGGACCACTGAGCGTGCTGCTTCAGTCATGTCAGTGTCCTTTATAGACCTCGGAGCGTGCTTCCCCACGGGCTTTGGAAGGGAGTAATTTTCTCAGTATGAAAGCAGTTATTTGTTGTTGCTTCTCTTTCTGCAGTTTCGTCGTCATAGAGCGGTAACCGAAGGCTACAAGGACGGCTGCTGAATGTGGCATGGAAATGTGCGGTATACTCTGCATGCACCAGTGGCGTTAGCCACACATGTTTCCAGAAGACGGGAGTGGTGGGGTGATCGCCGGTGTAATTTTAGCATTGCCAAATTATATAGAGGGCTAGCATACACAAAAAATGTTTACGATGATTTGACAGGATAAAAACGCGGCCGCAAGCTGCATAAATATAGTCTGCTCGCTCGGAAAAGACGAGATCAGGTTTCGCAACGGTTCGAAAGAAAATGATAAAGACGCCCGGAGAAAATGCATGTTCGTGTGTTCGTTCGTATGCGCACGCGTAAAATTTTAAAATTTTGGCAGGGGGAAAAGATTAAACCCGACAAACCCTCCACCCACACCATGGCTACGCCAGTGGTTTTCCATTAGGGGGGGGGAGGGGGCGAAGATGTACTACGGCCCCTCCCCCTTCTGTTCTAATACGAATGATTGAATAAATGAACAGACTTTATTTAAAGTCCGGCAGTTTCGTTCAGGCGATGTAGGGGAAGAGGGAATTAAACCTGTGAGAAATTTTTGCAAATTTAATGTGCTACCAGGAAGTTCATTCCCCATAACAAGCTTAACCGATTGTGTATAGGAATAATTATGAACACTGAGAAATCTTTAGGGTTGTAACATAATTTACACCGTAGGAGTTTAAAAAGGGCTAATAGATATTGTACTTCTGTAGCTAGAAGTACACAAGCATTAAAATATCCATTTCACCTTGTTCTTCCAGTTGAGTATTTGATTGATTGTGTGTAGCTATAGTAGCAAAAGACTGCAAGAACGAGGAGTGCAGTAGCTGTAAAACATTTACTGCTCTCTGTTTCATCCATTGTTTGATTGATGGTATATGCCTATATAGCGTTAGGCTATAGTATTGAGGAATGCAGCAGGAACTAAAATACCAATTGCGCCATATTCCTCCGAGCCAAATTCCTTGTTTTCTTGCTGCTATACCACGCGTTCTTGAAGCAATGATAAACATACATATTTTGCGTTATTTCCCATTAGAGGGCCCCCACAAACAATCCATGAATAAACAAAGAACAAGCGTGTTGTTCTCTGCTTGCAGCTTGCCGTCTTTCCAGCACAAATCATGACGTCGAGAGTCTGCTCGCGTGACGTAATGAGGGAATAATCTTTCGGTTGGTCTATATACGAGAGACATCGGTAGTCGGTAGTCTCCCACCCTGCCCTGCCATGCCGTCGCCTGCGGCCTGAATGTCCAACGAGACGGAATGTCCAATAGTGGAAATTCCGTCTCGATGGACATTCCGTCTTCATGGACATTCAGTCTCGGTTGGACATTCAGGCTCTTTGGACATTCAGGCTCGTTGGATATTCAGTCTCGGTTGGACCTCCAGGCTGGTTCGACATTCAGTCTCGCCCGTCACATGACCCATTGGACATTCCGTCTCGTTGGACATTCCGTCTCGGTTGGACATTCAAGCTCGTTGGATAATCAGTCTCGGTTGGACCTCCAGGCTCGTTCGACATTCAGTCTCGTCCGACACGTGACCAATTGGACATTCCGTCTCGTTGGACATTCAGTCTCGGTTGGACATTCAAGCTCCTTGGATATTCAGTCTCGGTTGGACATTCAGGCTCGTTCGACATTCAGTCTTGCCCGTCACATGACCCATTGGACATTCCGTCTCGTTGGACATTCAGGCTCTTTGGACATTCAAGCTCGTTGGATATTCAGTCTCAGTTGGACCTCCAGGCTCGTTCGACATTCAGTCTCGCCCGTCACATGACCCCTTAGACATTCCATCTCGTTGGACATTCAGTCTCGGTTGGACATTCAAGCTCGTTGGATATTCAGTCTCAGTTGGACATTCAGGCTCGTTCGACATTCAGTCTCACCCGTCACTTGACCCATTGGACATTCCGTCTCGTTGGACATTCAGTCTCGGTTGGACATTCCAGCTCGTTGGATATTCAGTCTCGGTTGGACATTCAGGCTCGTTCGACATTCAGTCTCGCCCGTCACATGACCCCTTAGACATTCCGTCTCGTTGGACATTCAGTCTCGGTTGGACATTCAAGCTCGTTGGATATTCAGTCTCGGTTGGACATTCAGGCTCGTTGGATATTCAGTCTCGGTTGAACATTCAGGCTCGTTCGACATTCAGTCTCGCCCGTCACATGACCCCTTAGACATTCCATCTCGTTGGACATTCAGTCTCGGTTGGACATTCAAGCTCGTTGGATATTCAGTCTCAGTTGGACATTCAGGCTCGTTCGACATTCAGTCTCACCCGTCACATGACCCATTGGACATTCCGTCTCGTTGGACATTCAGTCTCGGACATTCAAGCTCGTTGGATATTATGTCTCGGTTGGACCTCCAGGCTCGTTCGGCATTCAGTCTTACCCGTCACATGACCAATTGGACATTCCGTCTCGCTAAACATTCAGGCTCTGAATCGCCCATGCCGTAACGCGCCCCATGCACCTTGTGGTGCATGACTTTTGTGCACGATCAACTGATTTGAATACGTTTTTTTTTGTTCTTTTTGTTTTCAAAGGTTCAAGTAGAGATAATAGTGTGCAGTCGAAAAACACGAAATACTGATAGGCTCGGCACTTGGTGCTGACATTGTACACGAGCTTTGAGATAAAAAAAGGTGGCGAGAAGTAGATAGCGCCTGTAAAAATGGTACTGAGGGCAAGAAATAAACGACTCTGACGTCTTCGCACTCGGAGTTGTTACGGAGGTGTCACTGTATTTGCCTTTCAGATCCTAAGGTTTATTATTTTTATCCTACTGCAAATGATAACTAATGTTTTCTATTGTCATAATACATTTGAAAAGTGCAATTGAAGTGCGCGACTGCTGTTATGAATGTCGAGAAAGAGGCCACGCAAAGGATGCCGCCAGTCGTTCAAACGGGCGCTCTTTCTTTTTTGCCTACTTGTGGAACAGGCTCTGAAAAACAGGGGAGAAATCATTCTCTAGGACAGATGCAAGCATCGAATCCCTGGATCAACCGCAAGTAAGCGTTTGTTTCCATTTCATAGGCGGATCATGGGAGAGGTCTTTGGCGTGCTGTGGGCGTAATCAGGCTGATGATGATTATGAAGATGATGATGATAAAGATGATGAAGAGTTTAAAATACACAAGAGAGCAACGCAACTGACTTCTTAAAAACAAAAAAAGAAAAATCCCCGATGACCTGAGTCTCTAAGAATTGATGATTGATATGTGGGGTTTTGACGTCCTAAAACCACCATATGATTTTGAGAGACGCCGTAGTGGAGGGCTCCGGAAATTTCGACCACCTGGGGTGCTTTAACGTGAACCCAGATCTGAGCACACAGGCCGCTTCCATCGAAAATGCAGCCGCTGCAGCCGGGATTCGAACCCGCGACCTGCGGGTCAGCAGCCGAGTACCTTAGCCACTAGACCTCCGCGGCGGGGCGAGTCTCTAAGAAGGAATCCTTCTTTTTTATTATTATTATCATTCTCTATTTATGCTATCACGAACAATGTCCCGTGTTTTTATTTCACCACCTTTCTCCAAACGTACAAAAATACTGTTCTGAAAAAAAATGCACGTCAAAAGAAAATACCTTCACGTTTTCATCGTTGACAGTCCATTGCGATCGTTGTTATATCGACAAACACAGCATTCAGACGACCATTGATTTCTACCCGCATTCATCAGTACGGGGATAACATGGGCGACGTAGGCGAGTCAATTCGGGACATAAGCGCCCACTACCAACGCCAGGAGTGAGGTGTGGAATACATATTAGTCAGTCACCTTAACCGTTCAAAGTAATCATAGCTCTTCTTGAAACTCTTAATTGCCGGTCACAGCGAAAATGGCGGGAGTGGTTCTATTTTGACGCATGCTTCTGCGTCGAGCACACACGAGATGTTCGCTTCAAATAACCGGTTCTTCGATCGCTTACATTATATCGAAAAGAAGTGTTTTACGGTTAGCCCGGCTATTCGTCTGACATGCTGGATAGCCAATCGGATGTCTTTCTGGTTAACCTCCCTGCCTTTTCCCTTTGGTGCTTCCTTCCTTCCTACCCAAGGTTCGGGGCAATAATAGCAGCCCATACCCAGGTAAATGCTTACCAGCACAGACATCCATACACACCCGAAAGTTACACTGCTTACAAAGTTTCGTATAAAGGCTTGCGGTCTGCAAGAACATCAAAGCATTTTCGTGGGCCGTAACATAAAGGCAGTACATTGCCATGGACCCAGAATGTGCCACAGTTATGAGCTATATTCCCGTTGAAAGTGCAATGCCGCCGTCAGAGACTGTTTCTCTGACGCGTATGTCGTATGCCGTCACAAGGTAAATGTTGTAGCTCTTCTGGGACGTTACATCAAATCCGATAAAAAAAACAGTGAAACAAGGTTGTAATAAAATTAAAGTATCTAAACCACTTTTGCAGTAATGTGCGATGTAATGAGTTGTTTTTGGTCGCTGGTAATGTAGGGAATCCCTCCCAGAGAGTAAAGCATAGCAAAACATTTATTAATTGCCCAATTACTTTTGACTGAAGCATTTGACAGACGGAAAGAAAATAACTACGTTATTCTTTTTATCTAGCAGTCCAGCCGAATTGATCGCTAAAGCGAATACAGTTTTGAATAAAAACACTCTTGGTCTCCCAACAATGGCCTAACCATATTTTTAGAAAAAATTAAGCTGTATTGTTTTGCAGTAAAAATAATATGCGTGCAATATTGAAAGACGATTTATTCTTGAAGAATGCTCAAATCGAACTTGTAAATTCTGTAAAATCGTTAGGTGTTATGTTTCATCAGAATATGACGTTGGTTTAGCCATATTGACTATCTTACAAGAAAGCTTTCACAAATCACAGAGATCATTCATTCCCTAAACTGCCTTTCTCGCCCCATCAAATGCCTAACTTATGATTCCCTCTTTTTGAGCAACTTGAACTATAGTTGCCTAGTGTGGACAACAGATTCTTAAACTAATATAGACAGGCTCTGCAAAAAAAGCTCTTTTAGTTATTTCTAATAAACCACACGACTTTCCTTCGCCATCTTTATTTAGGGATCCAAACGAACCGAAGGTAATGGCTCTGTTGAATTACCTCTTAGTAGTTGCATATAAAAAAATGAGAGGAAGAGAAATATCACGCACATAGGACCATCACACACACAAGGCTACTGCGGCGAGGTGGTTCTGAAGCTTAACAAATAATAATATAAGCGGTTACAGGCAAGTAATCATTGCAAAGGTGTATGAACTACCCCAGCTCTACAAAGGTTGAGCTTTGTGCGCGGAGCGGCATAATTCATTCTTTTTTTTTCTCACAGCGCACGGAGCGATGACAACAAATAAAGGACGCTGCGTGCGTCTTTCTTGGTCGTCCTCGTTTTGCGCGCTGCGAATGAATTATGCAGCTCGCCCCGTTCGATCTATAAAGACCACAAGAAACTCCGTGGTCGCGGTCAGCCGGCATGTCAGCCGGAGACGCTCAAACACGTGCCGATGTGCTCTCGCAGCGTCGATCGTGCCGCTCCGACCTTGCCGCCACGACGGCCAGTTAGCGCTGACGTCGCTTTGTCCTCCCAGCGCCGCTTTCTCCTCTCCCTTTTCTTCCCTTTCCAGACCCTCTCCCTGGATCCCTAGCGTCCTTCTCTCCCCGAGCGCTCACGGCGTCCTCCCAGCGCCGCTTTCTCTTCTCCGTTTTCTTCCCTTTTCAGACCCTCTCCCAGGATACCTAGCGTCCCTCTCTCCCTGAGCGCTCACGGCGTAAGCGCACGCACGCCAGACTCGGATGCGCCCGGCCCACAGCCGTCCCTAGCGTTCGGGTCGAAGTGGACGCGGTTTCCCGCAGCAGGTGACGCCGCCGCTGTCACCTAACTTGTCACGCAGTAGTACTTGACGTCGTCCCCTTTTTTCATCCCGCCGACCAACGAACATGGTGGCTTCGTGGCTGCTTACGATGCGCGCCTCTTCGCCATCCGGCTAAGAGCCATCGCCGCATAAAACGTGAGTGCGAATGCTATACCCACGATCAAAAGAGCACTTCGGGTTGGTCGATATTACTGTTTTTTTACAGCATGCAATTCACTCAGAAGCCCGTATAAACATCACGGTTGTTACCGAAAGCCAAAGCCCGCCATGGTGGTCTATGATGACTATAGTTCCTCGACGGCTGGCCATAAAGGTCACGGAATTGAATGACGGCCGCGGCAGCAGCGCTTTCGGTAGAGGCGTGAACACTCGAGCCCTGTGTACTTGCCTTTAGTTGGACGTAAAAGAACGCCAATGGACCCTTTTCATGATTCGCAAGGGCGCTTCTCTGCACCGCACATTTGACCAAGTAATGGTGGCCCCTGTCATACTTCAAGTGGAGACGCGGCCCTTATTGAAAGTCCCGTCTACAATGAGTGTTTATATCAAGACAACCAGCCCTGCATTTTCTACGTCATTGCGTTAGCAAACCGTGCTTGAACAACTAGACTTCTAGTGGAGATAGGCGTATTCACTAGCCATATATCACAGCAGGACATCTAACTTTGCAATTTCGAAAAGGGTCTATTGGTCGAAATATCCGGAGCCCAGAACGACGGCGTCGTCCTTCATAATCATTTCGATTCGGGAGGTGAAACACCAAAAAGTGTTCTTATTGGAAGTCCAGATGGCAGTCTACAGAATGAAATAGAAAGCATGGATGGTTTGAAAGAGCAAGAGAAAGTGTGTCGGACGGGATGTTTTAGTAGGCGGACCCTGTGAAAAGTTGGGACATCAACTAATCATCCTTGCCCTGTTTGGTGTACTTGGGACGGTCTTAGGCTCTCCCATAGTTGAGTACTAAGTACTCTAAATCGTTAACTACTTTTACTAAACACACTTGGCCTTTTCAAATCTGAGACCTACGGCACGGCTTTATGCTCTACCATAGTAGAGTACCAAGTACTCTAAATCATTAACCACTTCTTCAAACACAGTGACACGTGAGAGGCCCTACGGGACGGCTTTATGTTCTACCTTATAGTAAGGTACCAAGGACTCTAAATCGTTAACCACTTTATCTAAACACACCATTTAGTATTCACATCGATTGGTCCCAGCGGGGACGGCTTTATGCTCTCCCATTGTAGAGTACCGAGTACTATTAATCGCTACACACTTTTTCTGAACGCAACGTAACACTCCGTGATGTTGCGCGTCACTGTTGGCAATCACGCCAACGCGAATTCTTGAAGCTATACTCGGGGACAAATTTTTTTTTGGTATTAAAGCGAAGGCTACAGAGCCAAATCGCGTACATCCTAGCGCCAGTGAATGTATTTCCAAAATATCGTCCATACTTTCAAGGTGAAATATAGAGAGTTCTTCCTTTATTTTCAACATGGAGCTATTCGGGACATGATCACAGCTCCCACCAGTAAGATATTCGTATACATTTTAATTTGTTCGCTGAGACTTTGCGTTTCTGAACGCGCTAAAAAGTCCCACCTTCTTAGGCATGTATCAAACGCTATTAGCGGCATCTGTGTATATATGTAACGCTGATGGTGCGTCCCTATCACTTTCTACAAAGTTACGAGACACGCGCCAAATCGCGACATTCGTGCAGTGCTACATTCTCAGAAGCTCCGCCCCCGTAGCTTTCTTTTTAGTGCCAAGAAAAGTTGTCGCCAAAGCCTAGAGCAGGTTTTTGGCATAAATAGGTCCTCTTATCTAAACGTCGGCCTGTCCACCTGAGGCACTTGTGCCAGCTCGTTCAACCTATCTGCACTTTGCCACTACTGAAACCCCATCGCATATTTCGCAGGCTTCATAATCGAAAGACTTCAAGTCATCGGGGCTTGATTGATTGATATGTGGGGTTTAACGTCCAAAAACCACCATATGATTATAAGAGACGCCATAGTGGATGGTTCCGAAAATTTGGACCACCTGGGGTTCTTTAACGTGCACCCATATCTGAATACACGGACCTACATCATTTCAGCCTGCATCGGAAATGCAGCCGCCGCCGCCGGGATTCGATCCCGCGACCTGCGGGTCATCAGCCGAGTACCTTATTCACTAGAACACCGCGGCGGGGCGTGCCATCGGAGCTAACGCCGGCACTCATTAAGCTAAATAAATAATTTCGTTTGTATTCACGACAATGCGGTGTTTAGAAATAAAATATTGACAAAATAACACCTGGCGTACTGTGCATCGACACCATGATATATTACGCGAAACGACGTAGTGGAGGGCTCCTGGAACTTTGGATGATCTGGATGTTCTTTAACATGCACTGACATGGCACAGTACCAGTGATGCCAATTTAGCGAATTCTTCGCTAAGTCTGGCGGATTTTATTTCATTTTGACGGCAAAAAAATCAGTCTAGCGGCTAGTGGATTTTCTGACGGGCCAGTCTTGTACATAGCGGGTTTCTGGCGGATACCTCACGCAGTGGACCGATTCAAAATCGCCCTGCAAGAAACCATTTCTGTGTTCTCTAAAAATGCGGAAATTGTTAAACTTCAGAGGCTCCTGTTCACTTGCTCCGCCTATCTCAGACAAACAAATCCGTGAGGTTTCAAAGCGGCGATCGCTTTTTAAGAAATAAATAACGGACGAACTGCGATGCCCCAATCTGTGGACTCTGCGCGCCCTCTGGTGTGAAGTTCACTCCTGTAAGGACGCCTGCAGCGAAAACCCAGTCGTTGAGCTGCCCGGATTTGCCATGTCGATGCTCGTGCTGCCGCATTCAAATGCCGAAGTAGACATTTAGTCAGCTTAACATAGTAAAATCCAAGCTGGGGAACAAGCTGAAGCCGGAAACAACAAATGCGGGTTGAAGCGACACCAGAAAAGTTGTTTTGATTACGAACTCCCCGCGGAAGTTGCTAGTGCAATCGGGACATCTCCAACGTATGCGCAATCAAGTTACCTGTCTAGTCCCTCAACAAGTACCAGCGGTCCTGTGGAGAGGGTGTCAACGACAACAGCGGCGACAAAGACCTCGATGTGTTTTTCGTTGACCTGTGAGTTTTTTTTTTCATCAGTGCGAACATTAATAAGCTTTAGCCTCATCTGTGATGAGGTTCACCAATGACGACCACCGCAGCACTGAAGCCTCAAGTGTTCTAGTTAGACTCCTTGAAAGACTATTTTATAAGTTATTTCAGCTCTCGTAGTTTTGGGGAGCTTTTAGAAATGATAAAGGTATGTATCATACGAAATTGCAGGGTTTTTCAATAAAACAGGCCCTAGTGGGAAACTTAGCGGATATTTTTTAGAATATAGCGGAATCTGGCGGATTTCTCATTGCTTTTTAGCGGATGTCTGACGCTCAGCGATGGCAACACTGCACAGTACACGAGCCTCTCTAATTTCACCTTCTTCGCAATACGACCGCCGTGCCTGGAATCGAACCCGCGACCTTCTGTTCAGCAGCCCAGCACAGCAACAGCTGCTCGAACGTGGTGCACATAAGATACCAACAATGTACGAATGTTTTTGAGAAACATGTGACCACTTGAAACCACGCTAGTGCTTCACACTGCACGTATAATATCAAGTTGACCCCCCCTTAGGTATGTATAACACACTGAGCATTTTATTATTGAGAGGTTCAGTCTATGTCACATATACCTTACATTTTTCTATAGCGATATAGCTGATTCTTGAATTTCTTTTGTAAAAATGTGTTCTTGGTAAAAGTTATTTAGTGCCCCCTCCTGCGTAACACTCCATCGTGAAGGTCGAGATTTATTTTTTTAATAAATAAAGTGTGGGCGAAATGTGAACACTTGATCCATTTACCCGCCGTGATATGACTTAAGAGTTATAAGGTGTACAGCTAGCTGCTAAGGTGCAGAACCAACACCTCCTAAAATTTTAGGAGGTGTTGGCAGGAGGCGGGTACAGCTGCTATATAGGCTGAAGGACGGCGTGAGCAGTCACGTTAACTGAAACAAGACAAAACATTAATCGAAGCTGGACTAAAGACATAACCGGTGATCCATTGTAAATACGCGCTGCCGAACGTAACAGTAAACATTCGAACGTAAACAAAATTGGCGAACAGTGCACTAATTTGCGCATGACATGAAACAGTGAAACTGGACGAGTCGGAAGAGTAATTTGGTTGCCTGCTGCCTTTCCCGCTTCCTGATGTTCTTGCTTTGTACGCATTCGGGGTATTCGGCTCGCCGTGGTCACTTCACAGCCATTTGTTGAGCTCGCTGTTGCGTTGTTCATCCTTAGTGTACCAGTGGTAAGTATACAGGAACATAACCAATTTTTGTGACACCTGCCTCTTTGTGATGACGATATCTTCGTTTCTTTCTTTGGACAAGGAGTCGTTTGATAAATTGATTGATTGATATGTGGGGTTTAACGTCCCAAAACTACCGTAGGATTGTGAGAGACGCCGTAGTGGAGGGCTCCGGAAATTTCGACCACCTGGGGTTCTTTAACGTGCAATCAAATCTGAACACATGGGCCTACAACATTTCCGCCTACATCGGAAATGCAGCCGCTCAAGCCGGTATTCGATCCCGTGACCTGCGGGTCACCAGCCGAGTACCTTAGCCACTAACCACCCCAGCGGGGCAATCGTTTGATAAATGCTTTCACTGTTAAAATGACAATGGTGGTTGAACTTTGAGAAATTGACCAGAAATGAAAACGCTATACCTTTGTTTTGGAAAAACATTCGACGCGCTTTTATGATGCACAATGATTGGTAAAAAGTATAGTACCTAAAAAAAATTACGGCAACTTTTAAATTCAGAGACACTGCGGTGACTTCATCAAAATGATGTCAATTATCGATTTCAATGTTTTTGAATATGTGATGTAAAACGAATTCATCTTTAGTGATACATGTATCAGGGCTGCTGAAGAATGCAAAAGAAATTAACTGTGTAAGCAAAGTACTGACGCCTTTTTGAGTTGCTAGACGTCTTTTCAATTCCTCAGAGCTAGGTGGATAAACTACGAGGATCTATTTTCATCGGCAGAAAAAAATATTGAAGAAACTAAAATGTTTTGCTGAGCTTGTTGTAGTCACCAATAACTATAACGAAAATTAAACTAACTTTATCCAGACGCGAAGGGTTGCTACAGTAAACGTTGTTGTTCTTACAAAATTTTCTTTATACACATTATCTTTTTTTGTCTGATAATCAATTTTCCAACCAAAAAAAATTTTCTGGAACATCTACATGTTCCCAACGTTTTTGAACATTGAATCTCGCCACTTTGCTGTCTAGTTCTGAGCGACAGCCTCACGCTCACAGCAATTTTTCAAAAAGGAGCATTCTTAGATGCACGTTTGCGCGTATACATACATTTGCTCATTATAATGTTTATAATTTTTTTTTCAAAAATCCTGCTGCAAGTAAGAAGTCCACAGTTTTACTGGAAATCATCATGCTTTCTTGGCGCTATACAATTCAGTCAAAACACATTTGAAAAACGACCATTGATTGAGGCCCAATGAAGTAAATGGAGAAGGTATAGAGGAAAAAAAAGGTAAAAATACACATGATGACAGGTCGTTTTTGGTAAAGCTCGTAATATAGATCACCGTGCAATGGTTTTCTTTAAGCCACACAAAATACAAAGCCTGCAAATGTCTATACTGCGATTGATATTTCTTGTTCTACCTTCGTGACATATAAGAATCATGTTAGAGAAACATCGAACACTATCACGTATCACTTCCGATTTGACCTGGTGTCACCATCGAAATTTCGCCAATGTTGCACTCCTACCCCATGACAGTGAATGTACAGGTGAAGCCTATATGTAAAGTAAAAATACATGTTCATTTATTCAACGCTTCCTTGGTGGCGTGTCAGAGCACATTGGCTGTGCTTCAAAGGTGCGTAAGCTCGAATTTTCGCTTAGAACACACACCAGAGCTTGTTCAAAAGTTGCAAACACTGCATCTCCCTCTTTTCATGATGGAGGGACGCCGGGCGCGCTGAAACGCGCATGCGTCAAAGCAACGCAGCGCGGCGCGTGCCTATATATGGCAGGACCGGCTCCTGGCGTGGCTACGCCGGCGTGACGCGACGAAATGAACGCCGGCGAGCAAGCGCACCACGTAACGTCGAAATGTATTGGCGCCTTTATTGTGGCATGTAGTCATGCTCTCGTATGACACGCATCCCATGATTATCATGTCTGCACCAGTCACATACCTTCATCATCCATTGAGGTCACGTAATACCAAATTTGGCATTATGTGATGCTAGCGAATAGGCCGCGAGCGCGTCATGAGTGTGGCATGTAGTCATGTTGTTACGTGACACGCATGTCGTGATTATCATGTTTGGATGCGTCATTCACCTATGCCGTCCGTTCGCGGCACGTAATACCAAGTTTGGTGCATGTGAAGCTAGCGAAACGGCCGCGCGCATCATGAGCGTAGCATGTAGTCATGTTCTCACATGACACGCATCTCATGTTTATCATGTTTGCACCAGTATCATACCTTCGTCATGCGTTTACGTCCCGTAATACCAAATTTGGTATAAGGGAAGCTAGCGAAACGGCCACCAGCGCATCATGAGCGTGGCATGAAGTCATGTTCTTACATGACACCCATTTCATGATTATGTTTGCAGCAGTCATATATCTTCGTCATCGATTCACGTACACTAATACCGAATTGAGTATATGTGATGCTAGCGAAACAGCCGCGAGCGCATCATGAGCGTGGCATGTAGTCATGTGTTTGCTTGACACGCATGTCATGATTTACATGTAAGGGTCTGTCGCTTGTGTTCGCCATGCAATCACGTCACACCATACCAGCTTTGCAACATGTCATGTGAACCAAACCACCGCAACAGCTGCAGGAGCACGAAATGTAAATCATGACATTCATGACATACATATCATGATTCTCGTGTTATGACTAGTCGGATATGTTCTTCATACAGTCATGTTATGCCATACGAAGTTTGGTATCGAAGCGGCCAGGAGAGCTAAAAGTAGTAGACGGCTAGACAGACAGACAGACAGACAGACAGACAGACAGACAGACAGACAGACAGACAGACAGACAGACAGACAGACAGATAGATAGATAGATAGATAGATAGATAGATAGATAGATAGATAGATAGATAGATAGATAGATAGATAGATAGATAGATAGATAGATAGATAGATAGATAGATAGATAGATAGATGCGCTCAAAGTCCCCGAAGTTCGCTAAGATATGCTTCGCATTTAAAAACGTTGAATGATTTCGAGTACTTCGCACTCAACTATGGGAGAGCACTGAGCCATCCCGCTAAAAGAAGTGATTACTGACTTCCTCGCTTAGTCTTTGTACTCAGCACATGCACATTCCAAGCGATGAGGATGACGTGTTAGGTTTTATGCCCACTGACTTGTACCACACACTTGAACCTGATTACAGACCACAACAACAACAACAACAACAACAAAAAAGGAATTGGACGCATTAGGCTCAGCACGATTTAATGAAACACTTGCCATCGGTGCGTCGCAGTGGGACAACCGAAATATCTTATACGTGGAACAGCGCAGCCTCGGACAACAAAAGCTTTCTGCGTTTTTTTAAAGCGAATCCTTCTATAGGGCAAAGCTCTGGCGTATCGCACCTGGTGACACAAAAGTTGTACAGCAACAAGCCAAAATGAACCTATTAATTGGACTGTAATCAAGGGCTCTTGCATAAAAAAGACGGACACTACAAATGAGTAAACGTAAAGGCATGCAATTGATCCAACGTGCCAGAATGACGTCACCAATTTCACATTAAACGCAAGACCACTTCCCTAAAAATGAATGTCGGGCCGATTTCGGGCTTTCAAGACGTCGGTCTTTTTTTTTTTTCACGTCACGTATGCTTTCCCGTTGGTTGGTGTTGATCAAAAATAACTTTCCTACGCAAGAAAAACATCGGAATCTTCGAATTGTTTGCTCTTTATTGGCAGGATATAGTCCGTAAATCCGTGAATTTACTACGAATATACCGCTGGACTAGACCCCCGATAGTGACAGATTCGCTTGATCCCGTCTTCATAGTGAAAGGGCTGTGTGTGTGTGCGTGTGTGTGTGCGTGTGTGTGTGTGTGTGTGTGTGTGTGTGTGTGTGCGTGTGTGTGTGTGTGTGTGTGTGTGTGTGTGTGTGCGCGTGCGTGCGCACCCCACCGACACGGTGCCACTGTTTTCGATAATAGATAACATTGGTTGTACACTCATAACCGTTGACATGCGCAAACGCAGTGTCAATGCTTAAGATATTCCCCACCCTTGTCTTAGTTTATACGACCAATTCGATATAACTAAAGCTAACCAAGGAAGGAGATAAGATACATTATGATGCTAGCCTGCCCAATAAAATGTGCCTGATCGATTGGCCACAACGTAACGATTGCAATTACGCAATAAAATAGGCGCTGTTTTTAGCGAGAGACGGCAATATATCGACTGCGCGTCTCGGAAAAAAAGCGCGTTATCAATCAGGGAAAGTGTTCGGGGTGCGTTCCGAGAAACGCAATAACTTGCGTAACGATAACGCACGACTTTTCCAAATAACGCTAGAATAATGCGATCCCACCTGCGCCGTTTCGCAGTCGTGGTACTCCGCTACTGACAGGAAGGTCACGTGATCGAATGCTGACAGCGGCGGGCGCATTCGAACGGAGACAAAATGCTAAAAGCCAATGCGCTTAAATTTGGGTGCACGTTTAAAGAACCTCCGCAGGAGATCGAAATTTCCGGAGCCCTCCATTACGGCGTCTGTAATAATCAAATAGTGGTTTTAGCACGTATGTAGGTGCTATTATTATTATTATTATTATTATTATTATTATTATTATTATTATTATTATTATTATTATTATTATTATTATTATTATTATTATTATCTTGGCGTTGTTTTTGATAATATACTCAATTTTCCTCCTCAAACTAAATGTGTTGCCACGTGACGCTATCGTTCTTTCGGCTGTGTTTACGGAATCTCTCGAGAACTCAGTTCCCCTACAGTCTTCAGCAAATTGTACACCGCAATTTGTCTTCCTCAACTTGATGAGTATACATTTGTGATCTGGAATGACGTTGCTAAATCCAATAGTAATGCCACTGAACGATTCCAGAAACAATTCACAAGCGTTTACACAACCATCGTTTTGCTATACAAACGACTCTGCATCTCGTTTTAACGCGTCTGGATTACTGTCACTTCCGTCACTTTTCTGCCCGCGAAATCGCGCTGAGCTGCAATTGTTTTGCGAGCTAGTTTCGTTGTATGATATCTTGCCCGTTATTTCTCAGTCGCATTAGCTTTCGAATTCCGCGTAAGCTAAGCACAGAGAATCGACCACTTCGTGTATACATACCAACGTCTTTCAAAACTCTACCGTTCACAGAATACGAAGTCTCTAATTTGTTAACTTTCTTGATCTTCATATTTTTTTATAGTCAATAGTCACTGTTTTTAGCTGACCTTTGCATTGTTTAATATGATTTTTTCACAACGTATACATTCTTCCCTTTTCTGTCTTTCAGGAATCTTTCCGCATAACTGTGTATATTCCACATTATTTTTTTCACTCCCTTCCAGTATTCTTGGTCTTGTCTTTTTATTCTTCCTATTTTGCATTGATTTCTGTTTGTGTGTATTCGCTCTCTTTATCTGATTTTTTTCTGCTAAAGACTGTATTGTATTGTTTATTTTCATTGCTTTATTTTTGCGTACGTGCGTCTGCACAAAGACCTCAAAATTGCTCCTGGGCACGTTAAATTATCACGAGAAAGCTGCGGTTGTAAGTAATTTCTTTGGACCACTTTGTAGGATTCCGCAAATTTCATTTAAGTGTTCTTTTGTGCCCACGGGCTTCAAGTTCCCCCATCAATTCGCCTCCGTGCTCTAGGTTGCTAGACCGCCTGGTTAGATCAGTTTGTGGAGCGACCACCCCAGGAAGGCGCTGCTCTTGAGTTCAATCCCCGGATCGAGGCCGATTTTTCTTCAACAAAGAAGCTTTACACCCGGCTAGATATGCGTGGATTTCCTTGTAAATTGGTGCTATCTTCCTATTGTTCCTCTCGTTATACTTAAATATGAATGCAGCTGTGGCACACAGACGAACAAACGATGCGCCCTTCCGTCTACCACGTTTAGCTTCAATAGTCGTTATATATGTTGTTTTAATTAAAAAGAAAGTTAGGAGCTGCCAACTGAAGAGTTCATTTTCGTTTTTCAGTGTTCTTCCATTTCCCTCGTTAATGTGCTGGGCTGGTATTACGCACTCCATCAAAGTGTAAACTTTGGATGCCTTATTGACGTGATAAATAATCGCAGTCATGGACGCCAACACGAGCGATGAACACAAAACAAGACATCTTCATCTGACGACGTAACCCTGTGTTGTTTTCATGACATCACTGTAACCAAAAATTGACCGCGTATCTGCTTGCTTCGCGGCAAATGTCATCGAAAGACGATAGTCTTTTGTCAGCCGTACTACATGAGTCCTCATCCGCGTGAGATACGGACGCCATGTGGCGGTGGCATCGGAAAACACAAGCTTGTACAGAATTCAGGAACACTTCCAGGTGGCAGCACCATATCGTCAGCAAAGCGCTTTTTAGGGGCGAAGCTCTTTATAACGGCACCCGTTTGTCCCTCGTAGCCGTTGTAGTGTGTAACAAGTAAAACATTTTTACCTGCAAGGTGGTGTCGGTGAGAGATTTCTTCTGTGGGTTGTTGAACAATAATAAATAGTGCTCAATGTACATGCCGATGGCTGCTAATGGCGAATTAGAGACAGGAGCATTCGGCTTTTAGTTAGCGCGCACGCTGCGAATTTTTTATTTTTCAACAACGCACAGAAGAGAAGAAAGGGTTGCTACGTTATACTCGCTGAGCGTAACCTCCTAGGTTTTAGAAACGTTTAGCGAGCGTTGGGCCGCAGTGCCATGAATACAGTGAACTAGTATATACCACGAACTCGAGGTGGTTAAAGGAGGGAAGTAGCACGAAGCGCAAGCCGCAAGAAAGTAAAAGCCGAATTCTCCTGTCTCTCATTTCCCATTAGCAGTCATTGGCATGTACATTGAGCACTATCTGACAAGAAAGGGTTGCTACGTTATACTCGCTGGGCGTAACCTTCTTAGTTTTAGAAAGGTTTAGCGAGCGTTGGACCGCAGTGCCATGAATACAGTGAACTAGTATATACCATGAACTCAAGGTGGTTAAAGGCGGGTAGTAGAACCGAAGCGCAAGCCGTAAGAAAGTGTGCGTGTGCCTCCTGTCGTTCAGTCCTTGGAATGTCCGCTGGATGGCGGTGCTTCTATAAGGGGAATATATGACGAAAAGATGCGAGATGGTGGTACTTGGAATGTTGAATAGATGGACGACCGGGCACACAGACAGATGCATGGATGGACGCATAAACGGACGCACGGGCGGATGCATGGACGAACGCAGGGACGGACGCACGAACAGACGCACGCACGGATGGGCGGATGAACGCATGGACGGTCACACATACGGACGCATGGATGAACGTAAGCAAGAACAAATGGACGGACGATTGCTTCGCCCACTCTCCATCATTCACTCCGTGGATATGTTGCCAATTTTTTTGAGCATGACGTCCCATTTTCGGCGCAGCCTAAGAAACACGAGGGTCTTTAGAATTACGTATCCACGCCTTTTCTAGTAAAGGAGCACATCACCCAATACTTGCGTATCAAAGTAGCGCTTCAGATATGCGTAATATTTGGTTTTTTGGTCGACAATGTTCACAAGTATGAACGCAGCCACCAGTTCAATATGGCTGGGCGTTCAGCAAGTGCTTAAACTTTAGCCCAGTGACTGAATCGTGAGACGAACCAATGGTCGTGTGACACTCTGATGGCCACTTTTACCGTGGAATCAGGCCCCTGGAACTTTCGCCTCAGTAAATGTATTTAAGGCCAGAATGGGGTGGCGAATTAAGGTCGCAACTCGTAGAATACTTCATTCGGACCTGTTAACGTTTGTTAGATGGAGCCATCGTAGCGGAACGTTTCGGCCGCTCCTTTCTGAAACGGACAAAGTGCCGGGAGTCCTTGTGTTTTATGTACACGTTCTTTCTGACCACATTATCCGCGGAGGGCCAGCCGACGGTGCACTTAGCCAAATGAGTGACCGCGGTTAGGCCTCTCAGCGGCTTCCGTTCAAATGGGCCCGCTTTGTCACGTGTAAGAGCAGAGGACGCAGCAGCGCAGACGACAGACGCAAAGGGAGGACTGACGTTCAAGCCTTTCTCCACGCGCGAAAGCGGAGGACAAGTGGAGAGGAAAAACGAGGAAACAGCGTGAACAAAACAAAGAGCGAGCAACGGCCACGGACCATTGCCGGTGGTCACGAAGTTGACGAGTTGACAGCGGTCATCCCGAAATAGCAACGGCGACGAAGATCCAAACAGCACGACAGCCCCGACCGAGTACTGTCGTTCAGTACTAGGGGCTGTTTACGGGGGCTGTAGGGTACAATTCCAGAGATTAAAAAAATATATGAATGCCACAATCGAGTTGCTTCTATAGGCTGTTTGAATGCCTCCGCTAGGTGATGCAGGTTGTTTCTATATTGCTTCTAGGTCGATGCAAGGCTTTAGCTTGGCGTTGCTTCACTGCTGCTCCGTTGATTCTCTATATTGTTCCTACGCTGCTCTTAAACGTTGACGTCTAAGTTCGAGGTAGACCACAGACAGTTGCAGACACGACGCGGATATCCGAACTCTCGAGACACAAACTGGTACTAAAAGCAAGCGTTCCTACCTCTCATAGATCTATGCAGCGCATGTCTATGTATGTCAAAAAGAAGACGTGACATTCGGAAGCGTATACGATACGAAGTGATAACACCTAAACATATATGTGGGCGTATAGAAAACACCCACAGAAACACACACTGCACTCCGCGCGTGTGTTTAGGTGGGGGAAGGGGGACAAGAAGCCTCTTCAGGCTTTTTGTTCGGGCATCAAACATCTGACAGGCTTTGAATAAAATCAAAAAAACAACAACATCAAAACATTACAGACTCTTTTATCTTGACGTCACTCGCGGGACGTTTTAATAAAACTGATACATTGCTTCACTTGTGACCCGTGAGTACAGAAGCTTGTCTGGCTATACCGCTCGACATGTTTTCAACCAGTCAGAAACTTCCTGCTAGCAGCTCCACTCGCGCGATGCTGGAACGGCGTTAGATATCAACAAAGCGTTCTGAAGTTCTGGAAAGCTTGGCGGACAGGTGTGTAAGTGGTTTTCGGCGTAATGAAACCGCGAAAAGTACACAAACGAACTCAAGGCACGGAGAAGAGAGGTATACCGACTCGGTTCTGAGATTTACGTGGTCGATATTTTCTCTCTCTCCCTCTCTCTCTTTTGCCTACGTGTGACACTGTTACGTCAGAAGTCAATATCTCGACTGAGTGGTGTGCGGAGAAGATTGTGTAGTTGTTTGAAACAAGTACCGATGGTCCGCGCCGATGCAGCACTTAGCAAAACTTCCCTGGCATGCAGTGTGACGTGAAACTTAGCTCTTGTAGTGGCCGGTGAGTGGTTCTGCGCCTAATTAACCGCATGCAGCCGTGGGCGCAGAAGGCAGTGGGTGAACTTTTACATCACGGGCGAAATGTACGGAATTAAATAGGATCAGCACAAAACGCCGTTTTTATCACCCTCTGGCCTTGTTGGGCATGAAATGTGCTAGAATGGTTCTTAAGTGTATCTTACATAACCCTTGTGGCTTATGATCGCTATTCAGGCCACGGAGAAAGCCTGCAGCTACAACCGCCCCAAAAAAAATGTGAAGCAGTAGAGAATACGTTGGTATACAAGTGGCAAGGCCGAAAGCGAACGATCCATTTAGTGTAAACTCCATTGCAACGCACTTTTCGGACGATGTTAGCGGAGCGGAATCAAGCTTCCCAGCATGCCCGGCTTGAGGCTGGGCACCACTGTAGTGCCTAATCAGGGAAAGCTTTCTCGAAACCATGCACGCTTTGCTCCTACCCGGTTTTGTTTTATTTGGTTACAGTAAATATTCCGCGATCATCTTAATGCAACAGTCGTATACATTTCCATCCAACCAGCTATCGCCTCAACGTGAAGGAAGTGGTGAGAGCCCATAGCATACAAGGGTAACGAGCTGTCTACTGACGTCTGTGGAAATAGCGCGTGGTCACGCCGATTTGATAAAAAACGTTCACAGCTGCTGTTAGAGCGACGCAACATTAAAGTTCCTCCACGGTTTGTTCTCAAAGACTGCCCCGCCGCGGTGGTCTAGTGGCTAAGGTACTCGGCTGCTGACCCGCAGGTCGCGGGTTTGATTCCCGGCTGCGGAGGCTGCATTTCCGATGGAGGCGGAAATGTTGTAGGCCCGTGTACTCAGATTTGGGTGCACGTTAAAGAACCCCAGGTGGTCAAAATTTCCGGAGCCCTCCACTACGGCGTCTCTCATAATCAGAAGTGGTTTTGGGACGTTAAACCCCACAAATCAATCAATCAATGTTCTCAAAGACTCCATGCTTCAATGACTGTTGTGCTCTTTCGACAGATGGAGCCAGCCGGCGCGGTTTATCTCTGTTCGACTCGCGCACTCTAGTGGCTAAGGTACTCGGCTGCTCACCCGCAGGTCGCGGGATCAAATCCCGGCTGCGGCGACTGCATTTCTGATGGAGGCGGAAATGTTGTAGGCCCGTGTACTCAGATTTGGGTGCACGTTAAAGAACCCCAGGTGGTCAAAATTTCCGGAGCCCTCCACTACGGCGTCTCTCATAATCAGAAGTGGTTTTGGGACGTTAAACCCCACAAATCAATCAATCAATGTTCTCAAAGACTCCATGCTTCAATGACTGTTGTGCTCTTTCGACAGATGGAGCCAGCCGGCGCGGTTTATCTCTGTTCGACTCGCGCACTCTAGTGGCTAAGGTACTCGGCTGCTCACCCGCAGGTCGCGGGATCGAATCCCGGCTGCGGCGACTGCATTTCTGATGGAGGCGAAAATGTTGTAGGCCCGTGTGCTCAGATTTGGGTGCACGTTAAAGAACCCCAGGTGGTTCGGAAATTTCCGGAGCCCTCCACTACGGCGTCTCTAGTAATCGCGTGGTGGTTTTGGAACGTGAAACCCCACATATCAATCAATCAATCGACTCGCGCACGAGTCGGCATTCCGCATAAGCGCCCCCTCTGTTACAGATCTGGACTTCATACGAAACACCACGGCAAAAAAAGGAAAATTACACCTGTTGGACATCTATAATAAAATTTGGCAAGAAGAAAAAGTTCCGGAAAGTTGGAAGATATCAAAAGTAGTACCGTTGCTAAAGCCAGGGAAGAGCCCTATGCAGTTGGACTCGTTTAGGCCGGTTAGTTTGACAAGTTGTTTTTCAAAAGTGATGGAAAAAATGATCAATGAACGAATTTTATGGTGGCAAGACATGAAAAAACTACTACCAGAAAGCATAGCCGGCTTCAGAAGAGGTAGATGCACAATGGACTGTATTCTGGATTTGGTCACAGATGTGGAAAACCAACGAACGCAAGGAAACATCACTGTCGCTGTATTCCTTGATGTCCACCGAGCATACGACACAGTGAGTCACGTTCACGTTCTGGAAGGCCTGGCGTTACAGGGATTCAAGGGCAAGATACTGCGTTGGATCGCTGACTTCCTGAAGCACCGGAAAATTTTTGTAGTTACGCAGGATGGCCCAACGCAAGAACATGTCGTCAACCAAGGAGTGCCACAGGGCAGCGTACTAAGCCCTACTCTCTTTAATGCAGTCATGGCGCAGCTCCCGTATAATCTTCCACCCAACATCAGATGTTCAGTATATGCTGATGATATAAGTATATGGACGTCTGGTCCATCGTTTTTGGATATACAACAAACTCTACAAGAAGGATTGGATAATGTAGACCATTTTCTAAAAAAAAGAGGTATGGCACTGAGTCTGGCCAAAACAGCCATACTTCCGTTTACATTAAAAAGACCTGGAAATTTCCAGATCATTCTGCAAAATCAGCCTATTAAAATGGTTAAAACTCATAAATTCTTGGGAGTAATTTTAGACCGGAGACTAACATGGTCGCCTCATGTCCAGTCCCTGGAACAAAAAGTGAATCAGGCCATTCGAATCCTCCGGCATCTCTGCGGGGCCAAATGGGGTGGTACTACAGAGTCGTTATTAGCCCTACATGTTGCCTGGATACGCCCCATCGTAACTTACTCACTGCCCCTGCTGCACGGACTCCCAGCCTCCACCGAAAGGAGACTTCACTTGTTATTGGCAAGGAGCTTGAGGGTATGTCTGGGTTTACCCCGGTCAACTTCCAGTGATTTAGTATATGCGGAGGCTCGAGAGCCACCTTTGGCAGTACTGCGAACTAAAGAAACATCTCGAAATTTATTTAGAATTTTCATGCAACATGAAAGTCATTTTTTATCTGGTGCACTAACACAAAGAACGGCAACGAGACTACAGGATACTATATCATCATTTGAAGCAGTAGTACCAGAATTTAAACAATGGAAACCTTCAAAACCACCTTGGACGCTGCCACTTCTCAACGTTATCCGTGAAATAGACGGCATAGAGAAGAAAGCAGCCATGGCACCTCTAGTAGCGGCACAGTTGGTACTTCATCAGCTTCATGTAATGCATAATGAAAAAACGAAGATATACAGATGGATCATGCACAGAAGAAGCGTCAGCCTGTGCGGTCTTTATACCCGAAATTCAGGAAAAGAAGATGTACAAATTATCGCACAAGTCTTCATCGACGACAGCAGAATTGGTGGCTATCTTTGAAGCAGTTAAGCTTATCTCTGAGAATCCAGATCCACGAAAATGGGTGATATGCACTGATAGCAAACCTGCTCTTCAGCTAATCAGAAATGCGAGATCACCTTACAGAAATGGTGAAATACCACAATGTATCGCAGAAACTGTGGAATATGCCTCATCGCAGGGTCACGACATCGTATTCCAATGGATACCCAGCCACATTGGAATAAAGGGAAATGAAGATGCTGATAGTCTCGCGAAGAAAGCATTGAAGGAAGGACGAAATTGCACAATCCCTATATCTGGGACGGATATTCGACATTTTATATCGCAAGGAGCTAACCATTGTTCGATGGAGAAGTGGTTTGAGAGCCCTAAATCAAAGGAAACGGTACTTTATGAAGTTGATCCACACAGAAAATTTTCCATAGCGACAGACCTTCCACGACACCTAGAGACATTGATCCACCGACTTAGATTTGAAGTAGCATACACAAACAGCTTCCTGCACAAGATACATCGATCCAACTCACCGGAATGCCATTGTGGTCATGCAGAAGAAAATGTTCGCCATATTCTTTTGGAGTGCATTAAATACGCGAAAGAAAGAGAAAAATTAAAGAACAAATTAGCAAGTTTGCACAGACGGCCCCTCACAATAAAGAAACTACTTGGACCATGGCCTGAGATGCATCTTCAGAAAAAGGCAATAATCTTCCTGACAGACTTTTTAGTGGAGACCGGACTGGACAAGCGCCTATGACTGACAGCCAGAAATGGGTATTATGTAAAGTGTGGCCATGTATATACTGGCATTAGAGGAGTAGGGTGTGCGTGTAAGTAGTTTATGACTGTGTGAACTGCGTGAAGAAAACTGTGTATTGACATGTTATTTGAACTGGTTTCAGTGTGCTATTATGTGTGTGTGTGTTTTTTTTCCGTATTGTTAGTTTTAGGGTACCGTTCTGTATTATTATTTTATTTTTCGCTGCACAACTCTGTGATATGGAGTAGCCGAGGCAATAGGCTCCTCAACCTCTCCACAGCAAAACAGTTAAAACAGAACAGAACAGAACAGAACCACGGCGACGCCTACGGAAACAGAAAAAAATTCTCCTGTGTCCATATATTCGATATCGCAAGAATAGAATCAATACGATAAAAAAAACCCTCCACATTGCGTATCCGCCAACAAATTCATATCATTCCGTATAAACGAGAAGACAAGTTCACTCCGAAATGATAACGTTTCTTTCTTTTTTTTCTGTTTATCCGGAGTTGACTGGCGATACGATACAGTACGTCGTTATTCAATGTTCACCATATTGATCGGCGCTTCCCGGCGACTAACCTTAGATACCCCTGGCACGCTCAAACCGTGCACCGCTTTTATAAATAGGCAAGGGCACCGCAGGATGCCTTATTCGTCTCTGTCGCTCTCTCTGTCTGTCCATGTAGTGCCGACGTTTGTCATTTGTGTCCTTACGGATGTGTGCTTTTGTTATGTGTATGTGCATCTCCGTATACGTCAATGTGCACTCGTGCGAACTGGTGCCTGCGCGGGCGTACTTACAACGAGGCGCAGTACGCCACTTTCGGAACCAAAGAAGCGCATCTGCGATGCGCGCCAGACAAATAGTCGTCGAGGCCGACATCGAACGACGGCCAGTGGTCAATCGTCGGCGCTCACGAGAGTGCATGACACGCTTCGGCGAGCGAATCGATCGATTTTTTTTCTCTTTTTTTGGTATGATCAATCGACTACACACACACTCCCATAGCCCTTTATCTCGGGCCTCCTCCCATGCCCCACGAATGACGCTGAACCCTCGCCGTACTCGCAGGCTGAAGTCCGATGAAGTCTAATCGTCTCTTCCTCAACATGTATTGTGTCCCCACGCGCACGCACGCACTGGCACACACACACACACACACACACACACACACACACACACACACACACACACACACACACACACACACACACACACACACAAACACACACACACACACACACACGCACGCACGCACGCACGCACGCACGCACACTCACCACTATATAAATTGATTGAAGGTACATATTGATCTCAAGCTCTTTTGACATAGCGTAGAGTGCTCTTTTAAGTAGCGTACGCGTTTCTTCCGTTTTTATTTTACGGCACATGGAAGTCAGAATTAGGGGTCACCGTGTATGTCGACCTGTACCTCATGACAGGTTCCTTTTACTATTTAGAGGGCATGAAACATAGTGCATACAGTGTACTCAGTAAAAGCGAATGTGCACAGAAGTTATAAGTTTGATCGTTTATTATCATTCCTGTAATATGGAGCAGCACTCGTCAGTGATTTCGCTGCTCTTGGCGAAGCTCGTCCGACCGTACAATGTAGGGATGATTTGCGGAACCTTTTTTTTTATTACGATTGAACGGAACGCGCAGTTTGAGGCTTGGTCTGAGGTCGGCTAGTTATGCGGTTATCATAGCTACGCCAGTAAAATAAAAAAAAAGAAAGACACGGCAGATCGATTGCGCAAATTATAGTTACTGGGAGACATCAGTGATTAATTTTCATGTGTGTTTGGCCCCGCCGCGGTGGTCTAGTGGCTAAGGTACTCGGCTGCTGACCCGCAGGGCGCGGGTTCGAATCCCGGCTGCGGCGGCTGCATTTCCGATGGAGGCGGAAATGTCGTAGGCCCGTGTGCTCAGATTTGGGTGCACGTTAAAGAACCCCAGGTGGTCAAAATTTCCGGAGCCCTCCACTACGGCGTCTCTCATAATCATATCGTGGTTTTGGGACGTTAAACCCCACAAATCAATCATTTCATGTGTGTTTGTTAGTAGGCCCGCGCGATAATCGAACGAATATTAACGTGATTATTTGAGTGATAGCCGAATGGACGTTTGAGCGAATATTCGGATGAAAGAACCCCAGGTTGTCGAAATTTCCGGAGCCCTCCACTACGGCGTCTCTCATAATCATACGATGGTTTTGGGACGTTACACCCCACATATCAATCAATCAATATTCAGATGAAAGTTTAAGCCAATATACAGATGAATGTCCCAAGCGCGTCGTCGCGAATTCGAAGTCCTCCGACATTCATTTGCGATGGAGGCGGAAATGTTGTATGCCCGTCTACTCAGATTTGGGTGCACGTTAAAGAACCCCAGGTGGTCAAAATTTCCGGAGCCCTCCACTAAGGCGTCTCTCATAATCAAATGGTGGTTTTGGGACGTTAAACCCCACAAATCAATCAAGTCCTCCGACATTCTGAAGAATTCGAAACGAGCGAATTCAATTAGTTCACCGAATGTAGCCCGTTCGAAAAAGAGAATTTCACTGCTGCATCTTCCGGCTGTGCAGTGAAACCACCCGCCAGAAAAAAAGTCGAATTGCCACGAAGCAACACGTCATGGTTCAGGGTGCATATTACCTGTACCATAATCAATATTTGTAATGTTTTAAAGCACGGTATACGAACTTATATGGTCTAAGCATAGATATAAACGTTAAGCCAAATCGGATTTCTTTTTGAAAGTTAGCCAGGCTCGATGGGCCTGGTTCGCCGAGCACCGCACCCTCCTGGAAGCTCTTGTTACTCTTGAGTTTCTTGAATATAACTCGAGAGATGTCACGTTACTCCCGAATCGTGGATCCCTTTAAGGGATCGCCATGTCGTCGAATCACGTCTCGCGTTATAGTGCCGCAGGTCCCGCGTTTGATGCACAAAAGCCTAGATATCCACAAGTTTGGCTCGTGGATGCTTGCTCGCCCGCGAACACCAGCGTCGCAGAAGCGCCAAATCTTCTGTACGAGTCTGAGAAGCGACAGCGAAACGCCAGGACAGAGAGACAAGCTGAGATCAACACGGCAGAGAGAAGCGCTGATGAGCCCCGCCGCGATGGTCTAGTGGCTAAGGTACTCGGCTGCTGACCCGCAGGTCACGGGATCGAATCCCGGCTGTGGTGGCTGCACTTCCGATAGAGGCGGAAATGTTGTAGGTCCGTGCGCTCATGTTTGGGCGCACGTTAAAGAACCCCAAGTGGGCGAAATTTCCGGAGCCCTCCACTACGGCGTCTCTCATAATCGTATGGGGGTTTTGGGACGTTAAACCCCGCATAATTATCAGAAGTGCAGGTGAAACGCCCACGTGGGAGTCAGATGCACCATGCTCGAAGCAGCAATCAGTAAAAAAAAGTAGAAGGGTGGTCTCATTGAACAGAAAATCGATAATTTTTGCAAAAATAAATCAGGTAATGATCAGAAAATGTCAGAACATGACAAAAAATACAGCACGTGATAGCATTTTAGTCTGTCCGCCACACCACTATACGCTAGTGTTTTGCGTACACCAGAATACCGGGATGGAGGTGAATTGCGCATGCGTCAGGGAAACCAATTTCGGAGGCGCGGCCACGTTTCCCGAGCGCGCACGTTCGAAATTTACAACGGGTATTGCGGTGTACGCAAAGCATGTTGCCGATAGCGTAATGGCGACGCTGTTTGCGAAGCTCCCCCAATCCGCCCCTGATTCGCTAGTGTCCTGCCTCCACGCAGATACGTCATCATCGTTTGACCAGTGCGAGGTACAAGAGGAGTGACCTCAAGTGCCCCGCGGGGCTGAGGACAGTACACGAGAAGGGCCGGACGAGACGTTGACGAGGCGTGGGGGAACCACTTGGCGGCAACAACGAAGACTTGCGACGTGCTGAAGCAGGCGGCCGGCATGACGTTGCGCCGCACGCTGCCGAAGCGCGTACCGCCCTGGAGCGTCACGTGACGCCCCACATTCGCCCGTCGCGGGCACGCCCCGAACGCCAACGCCGCACCGCCATCCGGTCGCCGGACGCCATCTTGTGTTCCGCTCCTTTCCCGTCCCGCCCGTCGTGCCTCGTTGTCCCTCTCCTTGTATCCCTGCTGGCGTGCCTGTTCCAGGAGGCGTCTGCGTACGACAACGTCTGCGCAGCTGTTCACGAAACCCCGTGAGTATTAAGGCGGTATCTTGATTGTTTATTTATTTTTGTTTATACGGGTACACTAAGGGCCTAAAAAGGGCGTTACATAGAGGGGGGGTATACAAGTCAGGTTACAAGGAGAGGGTGTGAATGCATACAGGGAAAAATCAACTCAGACATAAAAAAATAATAAATAACACATCCTTAGAGTCAAACAATTGAACTTATGCTCTCCACCACAAGTGTGATGTAGGACTTTCGTCGAACTTCAAAGACTTCAAGTGACACTAAAGGGAGAGAGAGATGTAGACTTTATCAATTTCCGGCAGATTGCTGGGATGGGCTCTTACCTAGGGGCCGATGGAGAGACCGTGTCTCCCAGCAGCTTTCTTGGCCTGCTGGATCGCCCAAAGTTGCTTGTCTAGGCCCGAGCAAAATAATGTTTCGTGTATCAGTAACTTAATGAATCAGGATCCCTGATAACACCACTCTCCCCATGACACGCCGGTTGGTAAGCGAGTGAACGATTGAAAAGAAAGAGCGGATGCGGACGCCACCTTGAGATTCCGGCCCAAAACACCATGACATCACAAATTTTCGAGGCCTCTACTGGGTCCAACGTAGCTTTTAATCGATGAAATTGAAGTTCATTGTCATCTGTGGGCGCGGGTGACCTAACGTGCACAGTTCAAGAAAATTGCGTCGGAGAAAATGTCGCGAAAATACGTAAAATGTGTTCGCGAACTTTTCGACGTCTCGCGGCAAGATTTAGGCGCGAAACCTAAAAATGAAACTTCAAGCACCATTTTTCTCCGCTGAGAATAAACTTACGATAGTGAAACGTATGGGACTTAGCGTTCTCTGAGTGCAGTTTGTGAATATAAGCGAAGTCGTGGTTTCTCTTTAGTACACCTTTAAGGTCCCTTTTGGACGTCCGATATGAGGAGACTTTCACCTAATATTTGCAGACATGTCAGAGATCTACGTACTTTATCTTCTTCCATATTGTGCCGATACAGTGTCCCTGACTAGTCATCCCAATAAGGATGTATACATCCACTAACGTGCGATAAAAAGTGCCCGATAGATAACGTTTTATAAGCACCTATGTCCCCGTGAAATGTACGTACATGCACGGCTTCGTGGGTATGGGCGCTTCCGTGGAAACTTACAGAATGAACATTCCACTGAAGGCCCACATGGACAATCTCAATGAATGACAGGGAACGCACATTTGTCGGACGTCTGATATACGAAGTTCCCTATATTGTTTTAGCCAATGTACATTATTGCCCGGCGTTTCCTGATGGTTCAAAAGTTCGCGATCCTCTATATCTTGTAGTGGTATGGCAGTGAGGCTTAGGAACTTCTGACCAACCCCGTACGTCCGTACAAGACGTGTACATGTAAGGTGCAGAACTTGTTTATTAGATAATAGAGAACGCACGTTCGTTTCGAAGGCGCAGTGCCTATATCGCTTCCGTGCCCCGTAGTTATCTGTCACCCGTACCGCGACGCACAGGTGGCATCTCTGTCGACCCGAAGATTCCTGCTGGTGTCCTATAGATCCACGTTCTGATAAAACCTGCTCTCAGTAAGAAGAATAACGTCATAAAGCACAACTAAAGAAGATAGGCTCACGTTTCCATAGGAAACAATATTTATCGAGGTTACCATGTCTACTCTCACATGTTGGTTTTCTGCGGTTATTAGAATGCCTTCATGCGATAATAAGATTGATGCCTGGAATCCAATGAAACAGAGACAATAAGAAAGAAACGTGGATAGAGTCAATTGCGAGTTGAACCACAGTGAATTAAGACAGGTTAGACTTGAAATTTAAAGCAGTTCAAGACGAAAGAAACTAGTAAATGATATACAAATAACGGCGAGTCTTGCATCTGCTGATATACTATTTCGGACAATGTCAATTCCGTCATGCTGTGAAATTGTGCCATCAGTCGACTCTGACTGGCTCAATACGCTGCCACGGCCTCTTTGATTGGCCTAATAAGACGTCATTTCGAAATTTGACGAGATGGCGGAATTTAAGCGTCTAGAATAACACCCCCGGTTTCAAACTAGTTTCAGGCTATCTTTAAATTCCGAGCACGTCGTACTCGACGAACTAAGACAAACTTCCCCATGTGACAGGTTAGACGTCTACTGGGGAGAAAATGACAACTTCTTTGAAACGCCATTGTTCTACTGCCTTTGTATAGTTTCCGATTCACTGCGTCATTTTTCCCGCCAGGTGCCGATCGAATCCCATCCTGAACGAAGTGGTGCCACCCAACTACCATGGTTCCGAAGCACCGACATCCGCAACAGGTATTTCCCGTTCACAGGCATGTTCTTACCTCAAGCCTACAAAACTGGCGTCGCTAGAAACGTTTTTGGGCAGGAAGTTGGTGTTCAGCCCAACTTCATCTTACGTGTGTTTCTAGTTCGTGCGTTGGTTTTCATACGCGCGTGTACATAGACAACGAATACATTGAACCCCTCCCCAGGGTACTCAGCGCTACAACACAGCCGTTTTAGCGGCGAAGCTCCTTACGCCGTGGGTCGTATGTCCCGTGTCGTCTCAGTCGTCGTAGTAGCCAGTTTAAGTGCATTGCATGTCAATAGAAATGGTGCATATCCATTGAGTGACTGATGATAAGTGGGGGCGAAGCGTTCATCACTTCGTCCGTGCATCCGTACGTGCGTCCGTCCACTTCGCCCCACTCATCATCATTCATTTTGTGGATATGCTGGGATTTTCTTTTCATTCAAAGCGCCGACGTGTTATGGTACAGCTTCTTAATAAATTAGACAGCGTACAATGACGAGCCGTCATGTTTTAGTGCTACATAAAGGCGCCACCAGACTGTCACACAACAATTTGTGGCTTTCAGCGAAAACTAGGAAGTAGAAGGTCTACTATACCTCTACAAATAAATAGGTGGGCCAAAAATGAACTATCCCAGTGAAAAACAAGCCATCGAAGTCGCCGGCTCTGAATCCCACCCACCACCGGTAACCGCTGTTCTGTTCTGTTTTAACTGTTTTTCTGTGGAGAGGTTGAGGTGCCTATTGCCTCGGCTACTCCATGTCACAAAGTTCTGCAGCTAAAAATAAAATAATAATACAGAACGGTACCCAAAAATAACAATACGGAAAAGAAAAAAAAAACATAATAGCACACTGAAACCCGTTCAAATATCATGCCAATACACAGTTTTCTTCGCGCAGTTCACACAGTCATGAACTACTTACACGCACACCTTACTAATCTAATGTCAGTATATACATGACCACATTTTATGTAATATCCATCTCTGGCTGTCTGTCCAATCCGGTCTCCACCGCCATGTGGCCATGGCGCCTGTGGCGTCAACTGCAGCAAGGCGCGGAGCCTTCTTCTACCAGAGTTTCAGACGTTGTGAATCGTTTAATTTCTGCGCAAACAGGAAGACAGCCGAGATATTTCTATTTCAAGCACGGCACGCCACAGAACACCTAGTGGTCGAAATTTCCGGTGCCCTCCACTACGGCGTCTCTTATAATCATATCGTGGTTTTGGGACGTCAAACCCCACAGTATCTATCTATCTATCTATCTATCTATCTATCTATCTATCTATCTATCTATCTATCTATCTATCTATCTATCTATCTATCTATCTATCTATCTATCTATCTATCTATCTATCTATCTATCTATCTATCTATCTATCTATCTATCTTATCTATCTATCTATCTATCTATCTATCTATCTATCTATCTATCTATCTATCTATCTATCTATCTATCTATCTATCTATCTATCTATCTATCTATCTATCTCTAATCACCACGGAACAATATTGTTCGCCGGAATGCAAACGCTCGCGTGGGCAGCTCCTCAATACGTCATGGCTCGCCATTGGCCCAGCGTTGCCCGACTCTCATGCCCCTCACGTATTTGTGAAAATATTCAATTTAAATGAAATGCTCGACCAAATGCGCTTAAATTTCATGAGCATATTTGTGTATATGTGCGAGGATTAACCCACACAATACCAATGGCGACCTAAACTTTGGTGTAAAGGCCCTACTAGGGACGACATATGAGCTAATTAGCAGGTATATTTAACGAGCAAGCACACTCTAAACTACTGCGGACTTACACGCAACACATGACATCTTGACGATGCTTTTCCCAGAAAGAGACCTACGGATTCGTCTTCTGAAGAGGGCCTTTCATGTCACCAAGTCATTTAGGCCTCCAGCTAGCAACACTGCTTCGATGGCAAACACAACGTATGTGCCACGTGTGCTTTCGAACATCAGCCTAGCCTACATTATTTATTCTATTTTTATTTTTTCTTAGTAGAGCTTCTTCAACTGCACGTCGTTGGCGTGCAGCAGGCGTCGTTCTTACGGTTGCAAGAGCACTGGAAGAAATCCCGAGCGGAAATCGATATAGGTTTCTTCTATTCTTCATTCGCACCAGGTCTTGGTTCTCATATAGTGGCTATAATCAGAACGGGAAACTAGGCCATTTGGTTAGGTAGATAATGTGGGAATAGCGGAACTCTTTCTTTCCAAACAGACTGCATTCGAAAACTACTCGTGACAGAAACGTTGTCCGACTGTCGTTTGCGATGGCGCTGACTGTCTTCAGCTATATAGCGCGCGCGTCGCGCCATCTTTCAAACTTCGTTGTGCCATCGTTGTTTACCAAAAAGAGGAGTTTCCCTGTGCTTTCTCCCACAGGCTTTGCAATGGCTTCCAAGCTCGCAAATGGCCAGCCGCAGTGGCGCAGCGGTTACGGTACAGGCGCGAAGGACGTGGGGTTCGATCCTGGTCGTGGCTGTGGCACGCCGACTGAGATGAAATGCTATAGAGGTCCGTGTCCTGTGCGACACCAGTGCACGTTAGGTAACACCAGATGGTCGAAATTTCCGAAGACCTCTACAGCGGCGTGCCCCATAATTGTACTACAAATTTGACACGTATTCTCTCACGGCTTCCCCTTCTTCCTCCTCTTCCCTTCTTCTTCCCCTTCTTCCTCCTTTTTCCTTCTCCTTCCCCTTATTCCTCCTCTTCTCTTCTCCTCCTTCGTCTACTTCTCCTCCTCCTCCTCCTCTTCTCCTTCTCCTCCACCTCCTCCTTCTTCTCCTCCTTCTTCTCCTCCTCCTCCTTTTCCTCCTTTTCCTCCTCCTTCTCCTCCTCCTTCTCCTCCTTCTCCTTCTCCTCCTTCGCCTTCTTCTCCTCCTTCTCCTTCTCCTCCTTCTCCTTCTTCTTCTTCTCCTAATTATTATTATTATTAATTGTCGTTACTATTGAGCTAGCAAACTGAACTAAGCAACAAAATGTATGCTATACAGAACACAGAGTCAACACTCTCGCGCTGAATAAAAAAATGGGGACGCAAACAGGAGAAGAAAGAGGTGTTTAATGAGAAGAAGGAAGAGAGGTCGGCCTTGAAAGTGGATTACTGGCCTGCTACTCCTCACGGGGGTAAGGGGAAAAGGGAAATAAAAAGGAGGGTATGGTGAGGGGTGATTGTGGTATAGCACACTGAGTCACTGCAAACAATGTCTCGTTTGGTGTAGTACAGCACAAAAGTCTCTAAATTAGCAGGTGCTTTAAAGACGGGAATCTAAACCTGTCTTGCTTAAAAATGCGAGCAGGCCCTTCAAACTGCGTTGGGCGTCACGAAAACAGAAGTGACTGTTGTGCCAGTTAACTGGCGACATAACTTTACTAGTAATAATACCTGTCGCATCTTTACGTGACAAAACGACGACATATGATTATAAGAGGCACTGTAGTGGGTGGGCTTAAAGAAATTTCCCCACCTGGGTCTCTTGAAGACGCACACGGGCATCTTGCATTTCACTATCACAGAGATGCGGCCGCCACGGCCGGGATTCGACCCCGCGACCTACTGGTCAGCGGTAGTGTAACAGACGCTGAACTATCGCGGTGGGTGACATACGGCTTAAGCGGCTGCAATAAATGATTTCTAATTCATCACTGTCTTAAGGTGAAGATCAATAATTCGGGACTATTGGGTAAGCAACAGCTGTAACTAGGATGATGTGGTGTCTCTCCGTTTTTCGCAGGCGGGCCAGTACAAATCTATGTGTCCTTCCAAGTTATGGATATCGACGATATCAGCGAAGAGAACATGGTAAGTGCGACGTAACATCGAGCATTACATACGGTACGTATATTCATTCGAAAAGCCATTCGAAGGTTTTTTTCTTCTTTTTTGTTATTACTTGTGCAACTATTCTCGAAATAATTCAACGATGACGTAGACATGAGAAGGCATGTCAATGGCGCAATCTCGAAGGAGAGTATTTATACTCAGCTACTAGATTATGCCATAAGAGGTGGACCCAAGACAATTATAGGTAAATTTTAGCTCTCCTGCAAGTGTAGTATCTTTAGCATAGTTTTGAAACTTGATTTGGCGAATTGATGACAGCGCTCGAGTTATTTTTAGGCTCTACGAAATGTAAATTTGCAGCACCTAAAAATCTGACTTGTTAATGGTCTTGTCGCCACTGTACGCCCACACGTATAAAACGTTCGCGAAGGCCTGCCAAGAAATGCCTAGACAAGAAGCCACCCTTGTCGCCGCGATATAAGCGTCAGACTCTGGAGTTTTTCAGACATGTAGCGCCACCTGTCGGCGGCGCAGTTTTGGGTAGTGCGAAGCCCAACTCCCTTGCAGTTTGCTGCGCAACCAGGTGCAACTACAGCGTGCGAAACGACGATTCAGCTAAATATTAGGTGTGCTTACGCATTGAACACTTACAAAAAGAGCTACGACGTTTTATCCGCTAGTAGGACGCGTCACCAAACCGCCATGAAGTGCTTGCCAGTTCACTCGTCAGAACGACGGCGAAAACAAGAGCAGACGCAACAGCTGCACGCTCTACGATGAAAGACCCCAGTCGACGCCACTGTTGCGTTGTCAATTGCCACGGACGCAAAGTAATCCAGGTTTACTGATCGCCGTAGCTTTCACGAAGCAGAAAAGCGAGAGCTCTGAATACGGCCCGGTGCGAATGTGTTAAATAAGCAAATTACTCGCGTTCTCCACAGCCGGTCGCATGACAAAGTGTGGTATGTAGGTCTCCCGTTGTTTTGAGTAGCCTTTACGGAGAACCGTGGTAACGTTGATCGTGAATTTTAACAGAGCTTCTCACCGCAGTGCGTACCATGCAACAGTACACTGATACGCGCACACTCAACATCGCACACGTCACGACCAGCGATAATCTGATATGATTGCCACCACACAGCATCACGAACGTAGGCTTTGAAGCTTTCAAGTTCTGGCTTGAACTAGAAAAATGCGAACAAGTACGTTATATAGGCCAATTGTAAAATGTTACTCGTGACAACAATCAGGTTCGTCTTGCCGTTGGTCTCCGCGAATGCCAGAGCTATCTCGGGTGCCTCGGTATTGCCTTTCGTTGTGCATCGAGAAAGTGGACACGCATGTATCCCCATTTGCAGTGTATGCAAATGGAATAGATCCGTCAACAGAACATTGTAGGATGCGTAGTAAAACAGTTCAACGCACAGGAAGCGAGATATAGATGGAGAATGCAACTGCAAAGGCAAAAATCACCGATAACAATCGTTCCTACAAAGCGAGCATCGTACTACTGATCAAGACAGATTGCTCGTGTATGCACTTCATCGCTTTATCATCACGTGTATTCCCAAAGTTAATGCAGCATTTAGGCATTACAGAACGCACGTCGGAGTGCTTACCCCGAACTCGATTCTATGCGATGCTCGCTTGCACTTAAATGCAGCACGTCGAAATAACTGAAACATCTTTGACACTGTATCCCCAGTTCACTTTCATGTGCTTTTTACTTTTCTGAAACGAGGTTGGATTGACGAAAGAACCGTGCCAAGTCCACAGATTTCAGGAAACCGCGGCTTAACACAAACGAAAGAGGAGGGCCTATGCACGTTCTCTTGCAGACGGCTCTGTTTGCACTATCCGGTTATGGCTGGCACGGCAATGAGGGCGCTGTTGGCGGCGTTTTTCGAAGCGCCGCCTGGGCAGAGTCTGACCTATATAAAGGCCACCATGCCTAGGTGATTCGGGCCACGTAGGCAGTTACGCGAAGCTGATAAAATATTGTGAGCTGTATAGTGTAGGGCTCCGGAAATTTCCACCATCTGGAGTTCGTTAACGGGACCTGACAACGCACAGTACATGGGTCTCTGGGATTTCGCCTACAATAAAATGTGACCGGTGTGGTCGGTATCGAATCCGTCACCGTCGGGTCAGCGGCTGAACACCGTATCAGCTGTTCTACCCCGGCTGACACTACGTGAAGCTATGAAAGACCTCATATATGCGTTGACTCAGACAAGGATTGCAGTGATTGCGGGAGCAGAGAGACAGACAGAAGGAATACAAAAAAGGTAGGGAGGTGAACCAGACTGCGTACAGTTTGCTACCCTACACTCAGGGAGAGGGGAATAGCGGAGTAAAAGAGAGAGAAGGAGATAGACATTGCACACCACACCAGGGTTTCGATGTCACCTTCAAGAATAGTAAAAGGGCTCGTGTGGCTTTCTTCGTTGATGTACTGCGAGACCACGTACCAGAGATCTTTATCCACGTGGAGGGACGATCACCCAGTCTCCTCAAGGCACACCAGAGAGTCTGGCGATCTTGTTCAACGCACATCGAGTAAGAAATGTGCGAGTATACCATCAGTGCAGGCTGCGGCATAAGACACGAAATAACAAAGACAACATCCGCCGCCCGCAGCACTATCTGGTATACGTAAGAGTTATACCAATGACTGAGTCCGTTGCTCCCTGCCCGGACTCTGTGTTCCGCTTCGTCATTGTAGATCTAGAAGACGCAATGGAGACTTAATGGTATACAGGCCCGTGTATTGTGCGACGTCGGTGCACACTCAAGAAGGCGAGATGGTCAGAATTTCTGGAGCGCTCTACTGCGTCGTCATTTACAATCATATATCGTTGTTTGGAGACGTAAAACCCCAGATATGCCCCGCCGCGGTGGTCTAGTGGCTAAGGTACTTGGCTGCTGACCCGCAGGTCGAGAGTTCGATTCCCGGCTGCATTTCCGATGGAGGCGGAAATGTTGTAGGCCCGTGTGCTCAGATTTGGGCGCACGTTAAAGAATCCCAGGTGGTCGAAATTGCCGGAGCCCTCCACTACGGCGTCTCTCATAATCATATGCTGGCTTTGGGACTTTAAACCCCACAAATCAATCAAAACCCCAGATATTGTTATTGATACTTTGATAGATCAACCCTTCAGTGGACTGACTCCAAAGTAATTCGACTGGGCATCTTCTCGCAGGCGTTCCGCATCCACATGTTCGTGGTGGACCTGTGGCGCGACGACAGACTGAACCTGAGCCGCTTCCTGGACGACATCGCCTCGTCGGCCAACAGCAGCGCCGACGGACCACGCAGGCACGCCTCGCGAGTGCTGCCCGACGAAGTGCGGGCGGCCCTGTGGAAGCCCGACCTGATCTTCGTGAACTCCAAGAATGGCTACCTGTTCGAACACTCGGTGCCCAACACGTTCGTCAAGGTGCTAGACACCGGACACCTGTACCGGTCGTCGAGGCGAGTGACTCGAATCAATCAATAAATCAATCAATCAATAAATCAATTTATAAATTGATCGATTGATTGATCAACCACTAATTTAATCGATCGATCATTCAATCGATAACTTCTGTTTTCTTTAAAAAAGCTGCAATACTGCAGCTTGACAAGGTCCTGGACCCTTACAAAGTCCAGCAGCAGGACGATTCACAGTACAAAAAATATTTTTTTGGAAATAATTTTTATCTCAACTGAAAACGCATTTAGGAAAATGGCAAGGTATTGAAGAATCAGAAAAAGCTCAAAAGAAGCCTACGTTTCTGTCTTCTTTTATGATCAAATTAGGATGAGAGCCTCAGATACCTCATCAAATTCGAAAAAGGACCTCTCAGAAGAAGTAAAAAATGATATTAAAATCATCATCATGCGCTGACGTCATCATTAGGCCACAGGTAACCGAAATACGTGACGTCAATATGACGTGACATAACGTGACGTTTGTTACATGACGACTTCGTCACATGATCGATTTGATTGATATGTGGGGTTTAACGTCCCAAAACCACCATATGATTATGAGAGACGCTGTAGTGGAGGGCTGCGGAAATTTTGACAACCTGGGGTTCATTAACGTGCACCCAAATCTGAGCACACGGGCCAACAGCGTTTTCGTCTCCATCGAAAATGCAGCCGCCAGAGCCGGGATTTCATCCCGCCACCTGCGGGTCAGCGGCCGAGTACCTTAGCCACTATAGACAACCACGGTGGGCCGACTTCGGCATGTGAACTTGTCACTTAGTAAAAAGAGGATTGATCCAGGAGGCCATGGAAAAAAAATTGGGGGACCCTTAAGCTTCGCCTTTAAGAATTGAATGCGATAGCCATATTTGCACGCACGCACGCGCACACACGAACACACACATCGTTCTTGCGTGCGACACGCGTTTCCAGTGTATGCTCGCCGCGGTACCATAGCTCGAGGAAGTGGCTACGATTCCCGGCCACGGAGGCCACATTTCGATGGGGGCTAAAGCAAAGTACTGCTCTGTGCTTGGATTCGGGCGCCTGTTTAACCAAACGCCTGCCCAAAAAATTATGCCTGGAACGTGAGCCGCGAACGCACTGCCCTGCCCTCTGATTTTACCCTCCTCCTTCGGTACGAAGGCCAGCGTCTCCAACGGTCGACTTCTGCGAACACAGCAATGCTTCCACAGTTGCCTCCGAGCAGCCGTGATGTCACGTGACTGAGCGATGCGGACGCGAGTGGTCTCACGCGGCGGCCGGTCGCACCACAAGGCAGGAGGCATGGCCTCCGAGATTGCGTGCTGGCAGGAGGCTCCCAATCGAAAAGAAAGCGACGTTCCAGGCGTAGTTCTTTCTAGGAGGCGTTGGTTTAATGCAAGTAGTCGAAATTTATTTGGAGTCAGCAACACACACACGCCCAAATATCACCTTCCCAATCACTAGCCTGCATTCGCTCATCGGTGAATCTCCCAACTCTGCCACCAGGAACGCCGAAGTGCAAACGCCCATCCCGCTCCTGCGTTTATTCGCATCCACCTCGAACTTTGGCTCATGGGTGGCGCTGCGTTTTCACTCGCAAAGAAAGACACCGACGCCGAAGTTCACGCAAAACAAGCTCTTTAACGTGGTAGCACTAACGATCTCGTTTAGCAGAAATTCCGGCAAGGCGAGGCACAGAAAGCCTGTAATAAATCCGATCCTGGAGGCATGCAGTGCAAAATTACGTTAGATATACAGGGGGATTTAATATTTCCAGGCCCGGCTGCCATAGAAATACATAGGATAGCGGCCTGGAAACTTTTAGGGGCGAAGCTCCTCAAGGCGTAGGCTGTGCGTCCCCTATATGTAGGCACCTCTCGTTCAGTTCTTGCAATGTTCACTAGATGGCGGTACTTGTAGCCGATGATGAAAAGATGCAAGATGTTATGAACTAGACGGCGGAAGTTGTAGTGTATTATGAAAGATGCGAGATGTTATAAAATAGGAACGATGTCACATATGGCGCGTGTCATTGGTGGAAGGCAATCGTTCGATTTAGTGCGGCGACGTACGCTAGGAGGGCGTTGTAATAAAATCGAGTGAGCAAAATGTACGGAGGATTCATGGTTTGCCAGGTTCACCTCCGGAGCTTCGCCCACGCATCATCATTCACTTCGTGGATATGGTGGCACTTTTTACCAGCCCTGTACATAGAGCTTTCGCATGGTGGTGAAAAGGATCAGTATGCTACATCGACTGTGAAGAAAAGAAAAAAAAAGCTGACCTCAGCCTTCGAGTCATGTTACGCAAAGGCTTTAAGGGTTCTCGAGAATTGTGTACAGGAACAATACGAAACTTTCCAAAACTCGTGGCAGTATATATAGTACTCTTTACACACACAATGAAACATGAAATTCAAGTGTATGGACCCACGCCTTTCGCTGAAACCACTCACGACATCCTGTTTTTCGAAACAGAGCCACACCACGAGCTTCCAAGTACAGGCGTGCCATGTGAGAACTGGAAATTGTGTTCGATGGCAAATGTCAGCATGTCTGTTTCTTTATTTTTTGTTTGCGGGAAGCACAATATTGGCATGATTCTGTTCTAGTATAAAACCTTGCTCGTCATCTTACGCAACGTCGGGCAATATTTCGGTACAGAGCATTATTTTCAGCGTCACTAAAATTAGAAAGTTTCGACGCGCCATTTAAGCTCATCCCTACGAACAATCAAAGTGAGGCAATACCGCCTCTTCCATTTTATGCCTGTGTTAAAAAATGTCCAAACGTTCAATAACTGAGTTGTATGCATGATAAGCCAGATCCATGTTTACCGGTTGCCATAGCGACTAGTAAATTTTCATTCCTCAATATATCTCGCTTGCGATGTTGCGTCACTTTTTCAGACACCACGTCAATAAGACGTGTGCGATCGTCAATCTATTCAGGGAATTTCGTGATGGGGTATTGCTTAACCGGAAGCACTCGCGACGGAATCCATTGCACTGTGTGGACATTTCGGTGTTGTAAAGTCTGTGCAGTCATTAGATCAATGAATGAATCAATCAACTGCTCTCTCATTCCTTCCGTGTAGGTACTTGTTTCAAGTGGACTGCCTGATGGAACTGCAAAAGTACCCGATGGACACGCAGAACTGCTACCTCAAAGTAGGACTCAGTAAGTCGACCACTATACTATAGTCCACATCAACGTACTATGAGACAATGTTGTGAGTGATAAGTGACTTATTAACAAGCATGTGCGCTTTGTTTCTGTGATAAGGTTTTAATTGCGAAGACGTTCAAATCACCGATTATCCGTCGCCCTCACTTAGTGGCCGAGCTGCGAGATGTGAAGCTTGACGAGAGAAAGTGGACGAAAGGGAAGTCTAGTGTAACGTGTTGAGCCCGGTAGAGAAAGGTTTGCGGTGTGGAGAGGGAGAGGCTGACTAGGCAGGGGGAGAGGAAAGGATATATATATATGCCTTAACGAGCGCAACGTTGTCGCGTAACACTAGTGGTCTTTATGATCTAAGTAGTAGGTATATTAAAACAATCCGTGTGATTGCTTGCAATGTCAGAGAAAGAAACTAGCGATGAGTGGCACGTGACAAATGTCTATCACAGCAAAGCTGCTGTGGTGGTCGATGTAATCGCCATGTGTCATAGATAGAAAATTACCGTCATCATAAACCGGCAGGTGGTCAATCACCACCCGACCACTCGGAACGGATGCTCAAACGCGCGCCGTCAAATTGGCGCCAAATCGGCGCGACCTCAAATCGCCGAGCAACGCAGCCACTGCCATCACTATGTTAGATAAGAATACGTTTGTCATGTGGGAGCGTTCACAAACGTACATTTCAACTAAGAGTTCTGCAGGAAGTGTGATTCGGTAGCGCGGTACAAAAACAATTGTTACTTACTTAATTTATTGTTATTGTTAACGTAAAGTCAATTACAAGGTTAACGTGGCCTTTTCAAATGGTTTGCTGGGACTAACTCATGAGTCTGCATTCTGTATGTGTCACAAAGCAGCCGTAGAACTCCGACATCAACATCTAGCCAACACGGGACGGCTGTAAGCTCTCCCATAGTGGAGTACGAAGTGCTCTAAATCGATCTCCACCCTATGTAAACACAATTGCTGGTCGCGATGGCCTCATGAACTGTGAGGCCCACATGATGGCTTTATGTTCGCCCCTAGTTGAGTACCTCGTACTCTAGATCGTAGAACTTACTCGGTTTCCCTAGACGACTCACTGGCAGGGTACTCCTCGGCAAAATCAACAAACCTCTACATCGCCACTCGCGCTCATCATGGACCGAAGCTAGTGAAGTGCAACCCCCCCCCCCCCATTTTGTTTGTCCGCAGCGCTCTCATGAATAAATACGTATAGAAGGAAAGCGGCAACCGAGTGATATAAAGAAGGTAACGAGGTTCATGTGATATAATCCAATTAACATGATCTGCCACATTAACGCCTTGCAATGCCAAAACCAACATTTCATCATCATCATCAGCCTGACTACGTCCACTGCAGGACAAAGGCCTCTCCCATGTTCCGCCAGTCAACTCGATCCTGCGCTGGATGCTGCCAATTTATACCCGCAAACTTCTTAATCTCATCTGCGCACCTAAGCTTCTGTTTTCTCCTAACCCGCTTGCCTTCCATGGGAATCCAGTTAGTTACCCTTAATGACCAGCAGTTATCCTGTCTACCCGCTACATGATGATGCTTCAGTTGAAAGCTTCTATCAAGACATGGAATCGGCAATGAGTAAGGTAAAAACACAGTATACTATACTCTTTGGAGAATTTAATGCAAAGGTAGAGAAGAAGCAGGCTGGAGACCAGGCAGTAGGAGATTATGGCATCGGTACTAGAAATGCCAGAGAGAGCTACTAGTAGAATTCGCAGAACGCAATAATTTACGGATATTGAATACCTTCTAACGAAAACGAGGGAACCGTAAGTGGACAGGGAAAAGCCCTAATGGCGAAAATGAGAACGAAGTAGACTTTATATTGAGTGCACACCAAGGCATCGTGCAGGATGTAGAAGTGCTTGGCAAGGTACGATGCAGTGACCATAGAATGGTACGGTCTTGAATTCGACAAGACTTGAAGAAGGAACGACATAAACTGATACGCAAAAAGCCAATCAACAAACTGTAAGTGAAAGATAAAATACAGGAATTCATCGTCTCACTTCAGAAAAAGTACTCTACTCTTATCGATGAAACGAGCCTTAGCGTCGACGCAATGAATGATGATCTAACGAGTATCATAACAAAGTGTGCAGTGGAAGGTGGAAGTACGGCAGTTAGACAGGACGCTGCTAAGCTGTCCCAGAAAATGAAGAATCTATTCATTATCATCATCATCATCATCACCACCATTATTATCATCATCAGCCTGACTATGTCCACTGCAGGAAAAAGGCCTCTCCCATGTTCCGCCAGTTAACCCGGTCCTGTGCTTGTTGCTGCCAATTTATACTCGCAAACCTCTTAATCTCATCTGCCCACCTAACCTTCTGTCTGCCCCTAACTCTGTTGCCTTCTCTGGGAATCCAGTTAGTTACCCTTAATGACCAGCGGTTAACCTGTCTACGCGCTACATGCCCGGCCCATGTCCATTTTCTCTTCTTGATTTCAACTATAGTATCCTTAACCCCCGTTTGTTCCCTAATACCACACGCTTTCTTCTTGTCTCTCAAGGTTACACCTACAATTTTTCTTCCTATTGCTCGCTGCGCCATCCTTAATTTAAGCTGAACCCTCTTTGTAAGTCTCCAGGTTTCTGTTCCGTAGTTAAGTACCGGTAAGATACAGCTGTTATATACCTCCCTCTTGAGGGATAGTGGCAATCTACCTGTCATAATTTGAGAGTGCTTGCCAAATGTTCTCCACCCCATTCTTATTCTTCTAGTTACTTCAAACTCGTGGTTCGGCTCTGTGGTAATTACCTGTCTTAAGTAGACATAGTCTTTTACAACTTGAAGTGCACTATTACCTATCTCGAAGCACTGCTCTTTTCCGAGGTTGTTGTACGTTACTTTCGTTTTCTGCAGATTCATTTTAAGACCCACCTTTCTGCTCTCCTTGGATAACTCCGTAATCATGAGTTGCAATTCGTCCCCTGAGTTACTCAGCAATGCAATGTCATCGGCGAAGCGCAGGTTACTAAGGTACTCTCCATTAACTCTTATCCTTAACTGTTCCCAATCTAGGCTTCTCAAAACCTCCTGTAAGCACGCGGTAAATAGCATTGGAGAGATTGTGTCCACCTGCCTTACACCCTTCTTGATTGGTATTTTGTTGCCTTTTTTATGAAGCACTACGGTAGCAGTATCCTCTGTAGATTTCTTCCAGGATGTTTATATATACTTCATCGACGCCCTGATTTTGCAGTGTCTGCATGTCGGCTGATATTTCTACTGAATCAAACGCCTTCTCGTAATCTATGAAGGCTATGTCCAGTGGTTGGTTATATAACCAAGAACCTCATTAAGAAGCGGCAAAGCATGAAAGCCTCAAGTACAACAGACAAAATAGAACTGGTAGAGATTTCGAAGTTGATTAATAAGCGTGAGGTATCCGATGTAGGAAGGTATAACATGGAGAGAATTGAACACGCTTTCAAGAACGGAGGAAGCGTCAAAGCAGTGAAGAGAAAACTTGAGATAAGCAAAAATCGGATGTATTCAATAAGGGACAAGGAAGGCAAAATAACTACCTATATGTATAGTATAGTATAGTTATACTAGCGGAGGAGTTTTACAGATGTCCGTACAGTAGCCTGCACAACCACGATCTTAATATAAGAACAAGTAGTAGCCCAGATGACACACCACCAGTAATGATGGAAGAATTCAGAAAAGCCTTGGAGGGCATGCAAAGAGGCAAAGCTGCTGGTGAGGATCAGGTAAGATCAGATCTGCTGAAATGTGTAGGACAGATCGTGTTAGAAAAACAAGCGACCTTGTTTACGAGGTGTCTCCTGACGGGAAGAGTACGAGAATCTTAGAAGAATGCCAACATAATCTCAATACATAAGAAAAGAGATGACAAGGACTTGAATAATTACAGGCTGATCATCTTGCTCTTTGTAGTATACAAGCTATTTAATAAGGTAATTGCTAACAGAATCAAGACAACATTAGAATTCAATCAACCAAAGAAACAAGCAGGATTTCGAACAGGCTACTCAACATTCGACCACATTCATACTATCAATCAGGAAATAGAGACATTCTCAGGATATGGCCAACCACTATACAAAGCCTTCGTAGATTACGAGAAGGCGTTTGATTAGTAGAAATATCAGCAGTAATGTAGACACTGCGGAATCGAGGCGTCGACGAAGCATATATAAACATCCTGGAAGAATTTTACAGGGCATAAACTGCTATTATAGTGCTTCATAAAGAAATCAACAGAATACCAATCAAGAAGGGTGTAAGGCTGGGGGATATAATCTGCCCAATGCTATTTACTGCTTGCTTACAGGAGGTGTTCAGAGGCCTAGAATGGGAAGAGTTGGGGATAAGAGTTAAGAGAGTACCTAAGAGGTAATGGAGAGTACTTATAATAAGAGGTAATAAGGATAAGGATAAGAGTTGATGGAGAGTACCTTAGTAACCTGCGCTTCGCCGATGACATTGCATCGCTGAGTAACTCAGGGGACGAATTGCAACTCATGGTTACGGAGTTAGACAAGCAGAGCACAAAAATGGGTCATAAAATAAATCTGTAGAAAACAAAAGTAATGTACAACAACCTAGGAAGAGAGCAGCGCTTCAAAATAGGTAATAGTGCACTTCAGGTTGTAAAAGACTATGTCTACTTAGGACACGTAATAACCACGGAGCCGAACCACGAGATTGAAGTAACTATAAGAATATGTAACTAGAAGAATATAACTAGAAGAATGTCCAAGGCGTACTTGTATGCGTCGTTTTTTCAACAACTGATGCTAGAGAGTGCACTATATGGAGTGATCCTCTCTCGATTGTGGTGTTGTCGGTGTCCAGCCCTTTCGATAATCTTTATTTCGGCAATAATTTCGGCAATCTGATATTAACACGACAGTGGTAAAGAGCTTGTTCCGCAGCGATTCCAGCGACAGTGTCGGCAGTGGTGAGCGAAAAATCAGCGTTGTCTGCAAACGAAAACTCAAGAAATACGCACTTTTTTTTTTGACGAAGCCATGGTGCGGGAGCGCTTCCCCTAGCGGAAAAGTCACAAAGTGTCTGTTGATCTCGGAGGCATTCGTTTGGCCGTACCAGTTCCAGCCCCTACGTAATAAGGTGGAGAGAGAAGAAATAGCTGAGAAGGAGAGCCAGGGAGGTTAACCAATCCAGGATAGCCAGCTCGACATCTTACACGTTACTCAACCAAAACAGCAGAGGTTAGCAGAGGAAAGCGTGAAAGGTGGAAACGGCTAGGAGGGAACATTATGGAGTGTTAAAGAAAAATGAAAGAAAGAAAGACGGCAAGCTTCATTTGCTTATTTGCCCGGTGACTAGGGCTCCTGAATGTCTTTTGTTTTGTTAAACACTCACTCTGGACCCTTGACCACTGTTCCACAGTACGGTACATAGCGCTGTAAATCTCTCACAATATATATATATATATATATATATATATATATATATATATATATATATATATATATATATATATATATATATATATATATATATATATATATATATATTAAGGAAAGAAGTGTATACCTAAGGGCTCGTTTTTTCGTGTTTTACACAAAATTACTGATATCTAACAGACAATAATGCCAAGGAAAGTATAGGGGAAGATATTAGACCAAATTGTAATGTAACAAAGAAGAAAAGTGGGTGAAAAGAGAACTTGCTGTGGGCAGGATCCGAACCTGCAGGTTCGGATCCTGCCCACGGCAAGTAAAGGAAGGGTTTCCCGTTAATGGGTTGGTCGGTTCCGACCGACCCATAAATGGGAAACCCTTTCTTTACGCACGCCGCACGCCGACCGACCCAGTACGGGGAAGCCCTTTCTTTACGCACGCCGTCACGGACCCTCCCGGCACCGCGGCGACAATCTTGGCCCGACACACGTCAAGAACTGAATAGCACGTTATATGAGCCGTATGTGGATGTACACGGACAGTTGGTTTCGTTCTCAGTGTTGACAGTGGTTCTTCCTCTTTTTTACTTTCTTTCTTTCCTTTCCTTTTCTTTTTCGTCTTTTTCTCCCTCTTTTTTGTTTTTTTTTTTCCTTTTTTAGTTCTCTCTCACTCTCGCAAACATCTTTCAAGGCGAGAGGGACGCGGCAGCAACGAAGTTTGAAAGTTTATGTCAGTATAATCAGAGTCCCTTAATACAGTTCTGGTCACGAAACTTCTCCGTCACTCTATGGGAGAGCTTGATATGGTGCCAAGAGCGGCCGCTACGCGGCGCAAGCCGTCCTAGGGGGCCCATCGCCCCGCTGCGCCCGGCGGAACGCACTGGCCGCGACGGCATCCCGAAGGCGTTGTGTGGTGGCAGCTCGCGGTTTCTGCATCAGCGAAACGCGAACTTCATGTGCCAGTGCACCGTGCTCAAGGTGGACGGCATGATAATTCGAATGAACAATGCCTAAGACGTGCTGTGTGACGGGTTGAGCTCCGGATACCGAAGCAACAAAGAAAAAGCGTCGCTCTTCTGTTTCCCAAGTAGCGCCGAACTCCGAGAGAAATGGAAGCGAGCTATACCGCGGTTGGAAGCTGGCGGTTTCAGCTTCGAAAGTAAAAACGTTCGGGTGTGCGAAAAGCATTTTGATGCTAGCGACGTTGTGAGAACCGACGAGCACATCGTGAACGGGGTGGTCGTGTCGCTTCAGCGAGAGAGACAGAGGCTTCGCTGAAGGTTGTACACTTTTTTTTGAGATGTAGATTACATTTCTTGTAGTTTTTGAGATGTAGATTACATTTCTTGCTGAGTGGCACGTGACAAATGTCTCTCAGCAAAGCTGCTGTGGTGGTCGATGTAATTGTCATGTGTCAAAGATAGAAAGTTACCGTCATCATAAACCGGCAGGTGGTCAATCACCACCCGACCCCTCGGAACGGATGCTCAAACACGCGCCGTCAAATCGGCGCCAAATCGGCGCGGCCTCCAACCGCCGAGCAACGCAGCCACTGCCACCACTATGCTAGAAAAGAATACGTTTGTTGTGTTGGAGCGTTCACAAACGTACATTTTTAACTAAGAGTTCTGCAGAAAGCGTGATCCGGTAACGTGGTAGAAAAACAATTGTTACTTACTTAATTTATTGTTATAGTTAACGTAAGGTCAATCACAAGGTTAACGTGGCCTTTTCACATGGTTTGCTGGGACTAAGTCATGAGTCTACATTCAGCGTGTGTCACGAAGCAGCCGCAAAACTTCGACCTCAAGACTCGTTGCGCGCCAGGGACGGCTTTCAGCTCTCCCATAGTAGAGTACCCTGTACTCTAAATCGTTACCCCCTTTTTCTAATCCCCCCCCCCCCATAAACAGTTAACAGTATGACGGGACGGCTCAGAGCTGTCCCATAGTTGAGTACGAAGTACTCGAAATCGTTTATCATTTTTTTAGGGGCGAAGCTCCTTAGGGCGTGGACTGTGCGTCCCCTGTAGGCTGTATGTAGCCACCTCTAGTTTAGTTCTTGCAGTGTTCACTAGATGGCGGTACCGTCCCCTGTATGTAGCCACCTCTAGTTTAGTTCTTGCAGTGTTCACTAGATGGCGGTACCGTCTCCTGTATGTAGCCACCTCTCGTTTAGTTCTTGTACTGTTTACTAGATGGTGGTACTTGTAGCTGATGATGAAAAGATGCAAGATGTTATAAACTAGAAAGCGGTACTTGTAGTTGATGAAAGACGCGAGATCTTATAAAATAGGAATGATGTCACATATGGCGCGTGTCATTGGTTGAAGGCAATCGTTCGATTTAGTGCGGCGACGTACGCTAGGGGGAGCGATGTAATAAAATCGAGTGGGCAAAATGTACAGAGGATTCATGGTTTACCAGGTTTACCTCCGGAGCTTCGCCCACTCATCATCATTCACTTCGTGGATATGGCGGAATTTTTTTTCTAACACACGGGACGGCTTTAAGCTCTCCCATAGTAGAGTACCTTGTGCTCTAAATCGTTACACGTTCGTTCGGAACACACTACTGAAAAGGCTATCAGAAAACTGCGCATCTTGAAGCCCGAAGAATGGCTTAATGCTCTACCAAGTAAAGTACGAAGTACTCTAAATCGTTCCCCACTCTTTGTAAACACAATTGCTGGTCGCGACGGCCTCATGAACTGTGAGGCCACATGATGGCTTTATGCTCACTCTTAGTTGAGTACCTCGTACTCTAAATCGTGAGACATTTTTGTTTTATTTCTAATAGGTATCTGTTCCAAACGCAAAGTACAAGAACTCGGTTTCCCTAGACGACTCACTGGCAGGGTACTCCTCGGCAAAATCAACAAAAGTCTACATCGTTACTCACGCGCATCATGAACCGAACCTAGTGAAGTGCACCCCCCCCCCCCATTTTTTTTGTCCGCGGCGCTCTCATGAATAAATAAATATAGAAGGAAAGCGGCACTCGAGTGATTTAAAGAATTTAACGATATGATATGTGGGGTTTAACGTCCCAAAACCACCATATGATTATGAGAGACGCCGTAGTGGAGGGCTCCGGCAATTTCGACCACCTGGGGTTCTTTAACGTGCTCCCAAATCTGAGCACATGGGCCTACAAAATTTCCGCCTCCATCGGAAATGCAGCCGCCACAGCCGGGATTTGAACCCGCGACCTGCGGGTCAGCAGCCGAGCACCTTAGCCACTCGACTACCGCGGCGGGGCAGAAGTTAACGAGGTTCATGTGATATAATCCCATTAACGTGATCTGCCACATTAACGCCTTACAATGCCAAAGCCCACATATTTATTCATCATCATCATCAGCCTGACTACGTCCACTGCAGGACAAAGGCCTCTCCCATGTTCCGCCAGTCAACTCGGTCCTGCGCTGGCAGCTGCCAATTGAAACCCGCAAACTTCTTAATCTCATTCCCACCTAAGCTTCTGTCTCCTCCTAACCCGCTTGCCTTCTCTGGAAATCCAGTTAGTTACCCTTAATGACCAGCAGTTATCCTGTCTAATCGCTACATGATGACGCTTCAGTTGAAAGCTTCTATCATGACATAGAATCAGCAATGAGTAAGGTAAAACACAGTGTACACAGTCGTTCTCAATGGAGAATTTAATGCAAAGGTAGAGAAGAAGCAGGCTGGAGACCAGGCAGTAGGAGATTATAGCATCGGTACTAGAAACACCAGAGAGAGCTACTAGTAGAATTCGCAGAACGCAATAATTTACGGATTTTGAATCCCTTCTAACGAAAACGAGGGAACCGTAAGTGGACATGGAAGAGCCCTAATGGCGAAAATGAGAACGAAATAGACTTTGTATTGAGTGCACACCAAGGCATCGTGCAGGATGTAGAAGTGCTTGGCAAGGTACGATGCAGTAACCATAGAATGGTACGGTCTCCAATTCGACAAGACTTGAAGAAGGAACGACAGAAACTGATACGCAAAAAGCCAACCAACGAGCTGTCACTGAAAGATAAAATACAGAAATTCATAGTCTCACTTCAGAAAAAGTACTCTACTCTTATCGATGAAACGAGCCTTAGCGTTGACGCAATGAATGATGATCTAACGAGTATCATAACGCAGTGTGCAGTGGAAGGTGGAAGTACGGTAGTTAGACAGGACGCTGGCAAGCTGTCCCAGAAAACGAAGAATCTAATTCATTGTCATCATCATCATCACCATTATTATTGTCATCAGCCTGACTATGTCCACTGCAGGACAAAGGCCTCTCCCATGTTCCGCCAGTTAATCCGGTGCTGTGCTTGTTGCTGCCAATTTATACCCGCAAACTTCTTAATTTCATCTGCCCACCTAACCTTCTGTCTCCCCCTAACTCGCTTGCCTTCTCTGGGAATCCAGTTAGTTACCCTTAATGACCAGCGGTTAACCTGTCTACGCGCTACATGCCCGGCCGATGTCCATTTTCTCTTCTTGATTTCAACTATGGTATCCTTAACCCCCATTTGTTCCCTAATACCACACGCTTTCTTCTTGTCTCTTAAGGTTACACCTACAATTTTTCTTTCTATTGCTCGCTGCGCCATCCTTAATTTAAGCTGAACCCTCTTTGTAAGTCTCCAGGTTTCTGCTCCGTAGCTAAGTACCGGCAAGATACAGGTGTTATATACCTTCCTCTTGAGGGATAGTGGCAATCTACCTGTCATAATTTGAGAGTGCTGCCAAATGTTCTCCACCCCATTCTTATTCTTCTAGTTACTTCAAACTCGTGGTTCGGCTCCGTGGTTATTACCTGTATTAAGTAGACATAGTCTTTTACAACTTGAAGTGCGCTATTACCTATCTCGAAGCGCTGCTCTTTTCCGAGGTTGTTGTACATTACTTTCGTTTTCTGCAGATTCATTTTAAGACCCACCTTTCTGCTCTCCTTGTCTAACTCCGTAATCATGAGTTGCAATTCGTCCCCTGAGTTACTCAGCAATGCAATGTCATCGGTGGCTAACCTCCCTGTCCTTCCTCATTTATTCCTCCAATGTAATCGGCGAAGCACAAGTTACTATAGTATTCTCCATTAACTATCAATCAGGAAATAGAGACATTCTCAGAATATAGCCAACCACTATACAAAGCCTTCGTAGATTACGAGAAGGCGTTTGATTAGTAGAAATATCAGCAGTAATGTAGACACTGCGGAATCGAGGCGTCGACGAAGCATATATAAACATCCTGGAAGAATTTTACAGGGAATAAACTGCTATTATAGTGCTTCATAAAGAAATCAACAGAATACCAATCAAGAAGGGTGTAAGGCTGGGGGATATAATCTGCCCAATGCTATTTACTGCTTGCTTACAGGAGGTGTTCAGAGGCCTAGAATGGGAAGAGTTGGGGATAAGAGTTAATGGAGAGTACCTTAGTAACCTGCGCTTCGCCGATGACATTGCATCGCTGAGTAACTCAGGGGACGAATTGCGACTCATGATTACGGAGTTAGACAAGCAGAGCAGAAAAATGGGTCATAAAATAAATCTACAGAAACCAAAGTAATGTACAACAACCTAAGAAGAGAGCAGCGCTTCGAAATAGGCAATAGTGCACTTCAAGTTGTAAAGGACTATGTCTACTTAGGGCAGGTAATAACCGCGGAGCCGAACCACGAGATCGAAGTAACTAGAAGAATATAACAAGAAGAATGTCTAAGGCGTACTTGTATGCATCGTTTTTTCAACAACTGATGCTAGAGAGTGCACTATATAATAGAGTGATCTTCTCTCGATCGTGGTGTTGTCGGTGTCCAGCCCTTTCGAACGTGGCAATCTGATATTAACACGACAGCAGTAAAGAGCTTGTTCCGCAGCGATTCCAGCGACAGTGTCGGCAGTGGTGAGCGAAAAATCAGCGTTTTCTGCAAACGAAAACTCAAGAAATACGCCACTTTTTTTTTTTTTGACAAAGCCACGGTGCGGGAGCACTTCCCCTAGCGGAAAAGTCACGAAGTGTCTGTTGATCTCGGATGCATTCGTTTGGCCATACCAGTTCCAGCCCCTAAAGAGAAGAAATAGTTGAGAAGGAAAGGCAGGGAGGTTAACCAATCCACGATAGCCAGCTCGATATCTTACACGTTACTCAACCAAAACAGCAGAGGTTAGCACAGGAAAGCGTGAAAGGTGGAAACGGCTAGGAGGGAACATTATGGAGTGCTAAAGAAAAATGAAAGAAAGACAGACGCCAAGCTTCATTTGCTTATTTGCCCGGTGACTTGGGCTCCTGAATGTCTTTTTTTTTTGTTAAACACTCACTGTGGACCCTTGAGCGCTCTTCCACAGTACGGTACATAGCGCTGTAAATCTCTCACTATATTATATATATATATATATATATATATATATATATATATATATATATATATATATATATATATATATATATTATATATATATATATATATATATATTGTGAGCATCGAACGCGTAATTCGAAGGTCGTAGGTTCGATTCCTGCTCACAGTTGGTAATTTTTTCATCCACTTTTCTTTCTTCTTATTTACATTCCATTGGTTTTAATAACTTCCCCTGTACATTCCTTGGCATTACTGTCTGTTATATCTCATTAATATTGTGTTAAAACACGGAAAAACGAGCCCTTAGGTGTACACTTCACTTCTTTCCCTTATATATATATATATATATATATATATATATATATATATATATATATGTGTGTGTGTTGTGTGTGTGTGTGTGTGTGTGTGTGTGTGTGTGTGGTGTGTGTGCATACGCTTGAGCCTAAAGTCACACACAGCTTAAATCGGCCAGCGCGTTCAATTGTCATCATCATATTTTATTTCCTTAAAGACCCCACAAGGGGGTATTATATAAGGGGTGGATGTACAGGATATAAAAAATATTTGCCACATAAGGGGTTGGTATACAGGATATAAGACTTTTGCTACATTCAAAGTATAAAATATTGCTACATAGGTGTGTGTATATACATTGCCATAAAGTTTCACTGACAGAGATGAGTTGTTACATTTTTAGCGAAAGTTGATGGGCAGGTGATTGTGACGACGTGGTTTGGGAGGTCGTTCCAGTCCTTTACAGCACGCGGAAAGAAGGATGCGGAGAAGGTAGTAGTCCTAGTGCGGTAACGGGAGACTTGGAGGGGGTGGCTGGTGCGGTGCGAAATGTACGTTGGAGGGATGACGTATGGAGGATGGTTGAGGGGCGAATGAAACAGCTTATGAAACAGGGAAAGAGTGGCTATGCGGCGTCGAAGGGCAAGTGGCTGCAATCCAGATTGGGTTTTTAAGGATGAAACACTGATGTCATAAGAATATGACGAATGTATGAATCGGACTGAGCGATTTTGAATTGATTCAAGGTCATTGATTAGGTAAATTTGAGGTGGATTCCATATTGCAGAGGCGTATTCCAGTTTTCGCCTGATGAGGGATGTGTATGCGAGAAGTTTTACGTGTTGAGGTGCGCAACGCAGATGACGTTTCACGAATCCCAATATTTTGTTTGCAGATGAGATAATGTTTGTGACATGCGCATTCCAAGTTAGATCGGCGGACAGTGTGACACCTAGATATTTGAAACACTGTACTATTTCTAGAGGGGCGTTAGTGATTTGGTATGGGAATAAGAAAGGATTTTTGCGGCGAGTGAATGAGACAACCTTACACTTGTTGGGGTTAAGTTTGAGAAGCGAATTGTCACACCATTCTTGAATGTTGTTCAGATCGTGTTGTAGGGTTAGTTGATCGGAAGCATTAGTTATTGTATGGTAGATCACGCAATCGTCGGCGAACATGCGGATTTTGCAAGACACAGTTAGTGGTAGGTCATTAATGTAGATTATAAATAGCAAGGGGCCAAGGACGCACCCTTGCGGTACTCCTGACGTTACTTCGAGAGGTTCAGAGGATTCATTATTTACGTGCACGAATTGAGAACGATTAGCTAAAAAAGATTTAATCCATCTTAACACGTTAGGGTCAAGATTTAGCCCGGATAACTTCTGTATTAGTTTGTTGTGTGGAACTGTATCGAATGCTTTTGCGTAGTCAAGGAAAATGGCGTCAGTCTGAAAGTTGGTGTCAAGATTTGTATGTATGTCGTGAAGAAAGAGTGCTAATTGTGTTTCACAGGAAAGTCCCTTGCGGAAGCCATGCTGACAGGTGTGAAAGAAACTATTGGAATCGAGGAAGTTGATAACATGAGAATATATGACATGTTCCATGATTTTGCATGGGATGCTTGTTAATGAAATGGGACGATAATTGAGTGGGGAGTTGCTGTCGCCTGCTTTGTAGACTGGAACGACCTTACCAATTTTCCAGTCATTCGGAAGGTCGCCGGTGCTGAGTGACTGTGAGAATATGAGGTGCAAGTATGGTACAATTGTATCGGTAATGTTCTTTAACAGTTTAGAATTAATTTCGTCAATGCCACATGACGAGGAAAGTTTAATGTTTTTTATTAGGGAAGAAATGCCGTCCGCGGAAAATGCTAGCGCAGGCATGCTGGAACCTATCAGGGTGGTTGTGGGAACGGAAGGCATACTAGGTTCACTGGTGAACACCGACGAGAATGCAATGTTAAAAATATGAGCACACTCGGCATTTGTGGTCACTTCACCGGATTCGTTAGTAAGGGAGATAGTGCGAGATGGTTTTGGATTGACGGTCTGCCAAAATTTTTTTACGTTATCACTTAGCATGTTGCGTAGGTTCGTGTTGAAAAATGCGTGCTTGGCGTTGCGAATTGCTGTAAGATAGTCATTTTCGGCGGAGTAGTATTTATCCCATGCGCATGGTGTTCCTTTAGATTTTGCCTGGCGGAAAAGGCGTTTTTTCTTGTTGCTTAGTCGGTTTAATGCTTTAGTATACCAGGGCTTTTGCTGTGTGGCACGAAATGTGGTCTTCGGAATAAACTTATTCTTTAGTTCAATAAGTTTTTGTTTAAGAACTATCCAATTTTCATTGACGGATCGGCTACGGAAGTTGACTTCAAAATCTGGGAAGAAGCTACTGAGTTCGTTGTTAATTTGTTGATAGTTACCTTTATCATAGAAACATATTGTTTTGTTTAGCATTTCACGGCGCTCTGGGGAAAATGCGAAATCTGCATGGATAACTTTATGGTCGCTAATTTCATCGAGATAGGTAATCGATGATAAGCTAGAAGGATGGGTGGTTAGAATGAGATCAAGGATGTTTGCGGAATTGGCGGCAACACGTGTTGGCTCCGATACAAGTTGTGATAAGTTAAAGTTGAAACAAACATCTTGAAATTCTCTCGAGTCTTTCTGGTTCCCTTGTGCGGTTGTTCCGGTTCGCCAGTTAATATTAGGAAGGTTAAAGTCAGTGGAACTGCAACGGTTTGCAGAATAAGAGTGGAGATTTTCGGAAATTCGTCGCTCAGCACGGGTTTCCGATTTTGTGTATTTCCGAAACAAGAGTATCCACTAACTTTCGCTTGCCCAATTATGTGGTGTACCAAGCAGACCATCCTGCTGCGAAAAGCAGAGTGATGTTGTGTGTGAGACGCGATATTCCGTCGACACTTGTGGCTACTTCAAAAACAGATGCGCCGGAATTTGTTAGATGCAAAGTGAAGTTTGCTAACGTTACTGTAACTGTAGTTAGTGTTTACGTGCACCCTCAAGCAAACGTTTCATACGCAGAGTTGGCTGCAGTGTGTAGATCTGACCATGATCCCATAATTATATGTGGTGATTTTAACGCGCACCATGAATTGTGGGGTAGTGAGCGTTGTAGTGTAAGGGGATCTGCTATAGTAAAAATATGCGAAGATTATGGTTACACTATACTAAATGATGGCTCTCCAACGTTTCTACGGGGGCATAACTACTGCAGCGTACTAGACATTACTGTGTGCTCCTCTGAATTAGCGGCTGGAGCAGACTGGACTGCAGACGCTGACACAAGAGGAAGTGACCACTTGCCAGTATTCATATATCACCCAAAGTTGAAGAAAACAAGAAATAACCGCACAACAAGAATCACAAACTGGGCAATCTTTCGAGAACTACAGAGACAAAATCTTGAACCCTGTACTGACGCAGAAACGTATGCATCGAAGATAAAAAATTTTCTAACAAAAGCAACTCGTACAGTACCCATTCCAGATGGGTATTCGGGTGTTGACGCTGAGTATGAGAGGCTTCGGGCAATACGACGCCGATCTGAAAGAAGATATCGCAGGTCAGGTAATTTAGAAGATTTCAAGGTTGCACAGAAAGTACACACTACAATGCGTAACCAACTGCAGAAGCTTTCAACCAAAAGGTGGCAAGATTTATGTGCCTCACTTTCCCCATTTACCTCGGCGACTCAACTGTGGAACATGGTACGCGCCCTCCGACAGCCAGTAGTCCACTCGAGACCACTACAGGCTCTAGCGCTGTCTCGAGGAGTTAGCGAACGGGTGATTGCCGAAGAATTTTGCGATCTTATACTGAGAAATGGAGAGACCGCCCAAACGAGCGAATATAAATCCTCAGCAGAATCAGCTTCGGCGGTTGTAACAAAGTCCTCTGCAATCAGTTCATCAGATCTGGATGACATTTTCACACCAGAGGAGCTCCAATATGTGTTGTCTTCAGTAAAACGAACAAGTTCACCAGGAACAGATGGAGTTACATACGCTGCTCTTGCTAATTTGTGCAAAAAAGGAAAATTACACCTGTTGGACATCTATAATAAAATTTGGCAAGAAGAAAAAGTTCCGGAAAGTTGGAAGATATCAAAAGTAGTACCGTTGCTAAAGCCAGGGAAGAGCCCTATGCAGTTGGACTCGTTTAGGCCGGTTAGTTTGACGAGTTGTTTTTCAAAAGTGATGGAAAAAATGATCAATGAACGAATTTTATGGTGGCAAGACATGAAAAAACTACTACCAGAAAGCATAGCCGGCTTCAGAAGAGGTAGATGCACAATGGACTGCATTCTGGATTTGGTCACAGATGTGGAAAACCAACGAACGCAAGGAAACATCACTGTCGCTGTATTCCTTGATGTCCACCGAGCATACGACACAGTGAGTCACGTTCACGTTCTGGAAGGCCTGGCGTTACAGGGATTCAAGGGCAAGATACTGCGTTGGATCGCTGACTTCCTGAAGCACCGGAAAATTTTTGTAGTTACGCAGGAGGGCCCAACGTCAGAACATGTCGTCAACCAAGGAGTGCCACAGGGCAGCGTACTAAGCCCTACTCTCTTTAATGCAGTCATGGCGCAGCTCCCATATAATCTTCCACCCAACATCAGATGTTCAGTATATGCTGATGATATAAGTATATGGACGTCTGGTCCATCGTTTTTGGATATACAACAAACTCTACAAGAAGGATTGGATAATGTAGACCATTTTCTAAAACAAAGAGGTATGGCACTGAGTCTGGCCAAAACAGCCATACTTCCGTTTACATTAAAAAGACCTGGAAATTTCCAGATTATTGTGCAAAATCAGCCTATTAAAATGGTTAAAACTCATAAATTCTTGGGAGTAATTTTAGACCGGAGACTAACATGGTCGCCTCATGTCCAGTCCCTGGAACAAAAAGTGAATCAGGCCATTCGAATCCTCCGGCATCTCTGCGGGGCCAAATGGGGTGGAACTACAGAGTCGTTATTAGCCCTACATGTTGCCTGGATACGCCCCATCGTAACTTACTCACTGCCCCTGCTGCACGGACTCCCAGCCTCCACCGAAAGGAGACTTCACTTGTTATTGGCAAGGAGCTTGAGGGTATGTCTGGGTTTACCACGGTCAACTTCCAGTGATTTAGTGTATGCGGAGGCTCGAGAGCCACCTTTGGCAGTACTGCGAACTAAAGAAACATCTCGAAATTTATTTAGAATTTTCACGCAACATGAAAGTCATTTTTTATCTGGTGCACTAACACAAAGAACGGCAACGAGACTACAGGATACTATATCATCATTTCAAGCAGTAGTACCAGAATTTAAACAATGGAAACCTTCAAAACCACCTTGGACGCTGCCACCTCTCAACGTTATCCGTGAAATAGACGGCATAGAGAAGAAAGCAGCCATGGCACCTCTAGTAGCGGCACAGTTGGTACTTCATCAGCTTCATGTAATGCATAATGAAAAAACGAAGATATATACAGATGGATCATGCACAGAAGAAGCGTCAGCCTGCGCGGTCTTTATACCCGAAATTCAGGAAAAGAAGATGTACAAATTATCGCACAAGTCTTCATCGACGACAGCAGAATTGGTGGCTATCTTTGAGGCAGTTAAGCTTATCTGCGAGAATCCAGATCCACGAAAATGGGTGATATGCACTGATAGCAAACCTGCTCTTCAGCTAATCAGAAATGTGAGATCACCTTACAGAAATGGTGAAATACCACAATGTATCGCAGAAACTGTGGAATATGCCTCATCGCAGGGTCACAACATCGTATTTCAATGGATACCCAGCCACATTGGAATAAAGGGAAATGAAGATGCTGATAGTCTCGCGAAGAAAGCATTGAAGGAAGGACGGGATTGCACAATCCCTATATCTGGGACGGATATTCGACATTTTATATCGCAGGGGGCTAACCATTGTTCGATGGAGAAGTGGTTTGAGAGCCCTAAATCAAAGGAAACGGTACTTTATGAAGTTGATCCACACAGAAAATTTTCCATAGCGACAGACCTTCCACGACACCTAGAGACATTGATCCACCGACTTAGATTGGAAGTAGCATACACAAACAGCTTCCTGCACAAGATACATCGATCCAACTCACCGGAATGCCATTGTGGTCATGCAGAAGAAAATGTTCGCCATATTCTTTTGGAGTGCATTAAATACGCGAAAGAAAGAGAAAAATTAAAGAACAAATTAGCAAGTTTGGACAGACGGCCCCTCACAATAAAGAAACTACTTGGACCATGGCCTGAGATGCATCTACAGAAAAAGGCAATAATCTTCCTGACAGACTTTTTAGTGGAGACCGGACTGGACAAGCGCCTATGACTGACAGCCAGAAATGAGTATTATGTAAAGTGTGGTCATGTATATACTGGTATTATAGTACTAAGGTGTGCGTGAAAGTAGTTTATGACTGAGTGAACTGCGTGAAGAAAACTGTGTATTGACAGGTTATTTGAACTGGTTTCAGTGTGCTATTATGTTTTTTTTCTCCTTTTCCGTATTGTTAATTTTTGGGTACCGTTCTGTATTATTATTTTATTTTTCGCTGCAGAACTCTGTGATATGGAGTAGCCGAGGCAATAGGCTCCTCAACCTCTCCACAGCAAAACAGTTAAAACAACAACAACAACAACAACACCAAACACCAAAATATGGGCATTCGGGTGGGCTTTGGTGAGCGCATTTAGTATATTGTTAAATTTGTTTGCGAAGTCTGGATTTGCATTCGGTGGTCTGTAGCAGACACCAAGCAGTATTGTGTGGGGTGGAGCCCGGCAATGTAGCCATAAGATTTCTATGTCAGATGCTATGTTGATTACGGAACATGATAATTCAGGGCCGACGGCGATCAGTACGCCTCCTCCGCGAGTGCATTCGCGATCTTTTCGGTATAAGTGAAAGTTAGGAAGATCTGCAAGAACTTCAGTGTCCGTCACGTCATTGGTAAGCCACGTTTTTGTTAATACAACGAGATTGGCATTGGATGACGTCACAAGGCTAGATACTTTTTCTCGTTTCGGTAGAAAGCTGCGTATGTTAGTAAAGATTACAGAATTGTTTACTGGAGACCACTGCAATAGTGCTATGACCTGTAAAAGGCTGAAGGACATGCTCTTTACTAATCAAGCAGGTTATTTTTACCTTCATAACCTGCGCACTCGGACAAAACAAGGCCACGCCCACCGTCCCGAAGCACCGTTCAAGCTGTTGTGCTGTTTGTTGCGAAAGCCAGGTGGGCGAAGTTGAGCATTCCGCCCACCCTGTTCACGCAAAAAAAAAAAAAGCTAGGCGAGGCTCAACCCTGGGCCTTCTCTGACGCCCGCACCCTTCCTCTCGGAATATTTCCTCTTGCAACGAACTCCCGCCCCAAACTCTCTCTTCAACGCCTTCCGTCACGAGAACGTCGTCAATACGTCATCATCACCGGTGCGGGTCGACTCCACCTCTTGTTTTGCTCGGCACACAAGCCGAGCAAAACAAGAGGTGCAAGCCGGCATCGGCTCTCATGCAAGCCGGCATCGAATCGAAGACCACATCGGACGGTGGTGTGATTGTAGTGTCTGTCGATCATTGCACGCGGAGAGTCTGTAGATAGTTCTAGCTCGTTCCTTTTTTCCGCAATGCGCGATGGAGTTTGCCTTTTCACAATCACGATGATTATGACCGTTATTGGCGTTCCGCTCGAAACTAACCAGCCTGACTGCGCAAGATCAAGGCGGCGCGTTTCTTCGGACGGGGAGTGGCAGATAGTACGATCCGTATTTTTTAAAAGACTCTTTCGTGAAAATTTTCGACGCGAAAGTTTTGATCTGCTGTCGGTCCATTTATCTGTTTGTCCGCCCTTAACTGTACCTCAGAAGGTACCTGAGGATATCCCGAACGGCCGACCACATCCACAGCGCCCACGAATATTTCTTAAGATTCAGTGTTCATACTTGTGTGATTGTGAAATAAAAAGCAATTATTGCGCATTTCCGAGGCACCATAGCAACACGTCAATATTTTGTATGCCTGTCTTTGACTAGAAAAGGCATACATAAATAATTCTAAGGACCGTAGCGTGTATCATGCTGCGCTGACCATGCAACGCTTGCACGAAAAGGCAAGTGCTTCCAACGCTTTGCTAAGACGACGCGGTGGTGGCACCTACCCGTCGCCTTGCGTTCTACACCTTATCACCTCTGAGGTGAGCGCGCACGCCGCGCGCTTCGTTTTCCAAGATAACTGCCAGATGGCACTCATGTCTCACGTGTGACGTCACTTGATGCGCTCGTTCGCTTCCGCTGCACGCTCGAGGCAGTTTAACGCAGCGCTTCGAGAATACCATTCACCGATTTTCTTGAGCAGAACATCAAATAAACGTTTTGTTCGCTCTCTCCAGACGCAAGACTACCGTCTTTCGACGAAATTTGCAGTGTAACATGCAGATACGGGTCCAATTTATTCTTTGTACATTTCCTTCATTGCTACTGGTTATTTCAAAGTGGGCTTGTTTGAGGGCGCTTCTTTCTGAATCCCGCAGTGCCCTAGTCACATGTTATTTTTCGTATTTTGCGGGCTTTACTTATCATTAGGAAAAAAAATTAGCATGAAATGGGTACGTTGTTGAAAGTAGTACAGACAGATAGCGTTTAACGATGTGCCTCATTGACATTTTGATTATTGGGCGAGCACTTTTTTGCGTTAGAATTATGATTCTGACTAAAATAGGTAATTATCAGTAACAAAAAAATAGTATCGGCTACTACAGCACACTGGGAACAATATGCACTAGCTTTACTTCGCGTAACGCAGTTATTCTTTGTTTTTATTCAGCGCTGCTTAATTAATGGGATGACCTGTATATAGTGCTAGTAATAAAGCCATCCGGAAGAACAACAATAAAAGATAGTTTAGTGCTCACATCCTTGGTTCGCCGTCCCAGGAGTTTCCATCGCGTGTTCTGTAACTCATATATATTACAAAATGAAAAAAGCGGTATTCTGCAACTTTGAACAGTCAATTCTCCAGTCGAACAGTGCTAACCACTCTATTCGCTTTTCGAACCTTGGAATATCACAATTTTCGAGACGAACGCTGTGACTTCGGTAGAACACGTGCAAGTGATGGCCTTCGAACACATTAAGTTGCTATACCTCGCACTTTGAATTCTTAATCGCAAATTTATTTTCACAATTTTAAATCCACAAATTTACAATTTCAAACTGTAAATTTCGCCTTAAGTGTGAGAAACCGCGGTTTGCTATTACAGGGTAAATGTAAAGTAACGCGGCAATCTTGTTTTGTCTTCTTAATTATGGAATCGTCCGTTCTGTGTGCATTTGTTGTCCGTCTGTAGAGCGTGTGCTGCTATCATCCTTATCTTTTGCGCTGTTTTCGTAAGACATGTGTTTGAGCACTGCTCATTATTTATACCCCACATTTCTTGTTTTATTGTTCTCGTACTTGTTGTAGTTTTATTTTAGGTGTGTGTGAGCCGTGTTTATGGCACAGCTGGCTATAAGGAGCCCTGCAACAGATTTCTGAGTATAGCCATGCAATGAATTCACTAAAGGAGCTTATTGCTTCGCTAATACACCACCACAAGAATCTTCAGAATCCGTGCAGTAAGACCGAAGTTACGAAGATTTGCCACACGCTGTAATCACGTTTTTTTTTCTCTCTCTCGTTCCGACAAAAGAGCTGGAAGTTAAGCAGGGAGAGATGTCACGTGGAAAGGAAAAAAGTCGTGCGCGCCTCGTGACCTTGAGTCTTCATTTTCTTTTTTTCTTTGAATAGTCTACTTTTAAAGGGGCCCTGAAACACTTTTTCAAATAACTATGGAATGAATTCACTGGAAGGGCTTATTGCCTCACGAATTCAACTCCGCAAAAATTTTAATAATCCGTTCAGTGCGAGTGGAGTTACAAAGGCTTGTCACATGCTGCAACTGCATTATCTCTTCTCTCGTCCCGACGAAAGCACTGGAAGCTAAGCAGGGAGGGACGGCATGGCCACCGAAAAACATCACGGGCGCCACTTCACCTTGAGCACTTTTCTATCTTTTTCTTCGAATGCGCGGCTTTTTTAGTGTGATCGCGCGCGCACGCGTGGACATGTAGCGGCCTCCCGCGGCGATCTCTGCAACTAGTGAGCGCGCCATGCTCAAATCAGCCAATGGCTGATAGATGGACTTGCTACGTGTGATTTTTAGGCATATTGCGTGTCGAGAGAAGAGAAAGCAATTTTGAGCTGACTTTGATAATTTATTGCGGAATCCAGGCCGCGTTCTGCGCTTTAATATTTGGCTCGAGTGTTGTCGGGAGCCTCTACTACCGATCGGCCGCGTTTTTTTGACCATGCTAAAAAAAGTGTTGCAGGGCCCCTTTAAGTGCTATCGCGCGTCAAGTCCACGACTTGTCCACACGTCATGCTTAAATGAGACAATGGCTGATAGAATGGCTGTGGCAAGTGATTTTTGAGCTTGTAGCGTCATTTGTCGAGGGAAGAGTATGCAATTTTTAGTTGACTTTGAGAACTAATTGTGAATTCCAAGACATGTGCTGCTCTCTAACAATCGGCTCGCGTGTTCTAGGGAGTTTCGACCCCCAATCGGCAGCACTTCCTGACCATACAGAAAATGTGTTCTAGGATCACTACAACATAGCCTACTTTCCCAGGTTTTTTTGGCTTTTTTCGTTTATAAGTATCAGTAAATAACAATGTATATTACCATATACTGAAGAGCACTTGAGTAAATTTTATGTCGCAACATGTGCCTAAACTACGGAAGAGTATAGGGGGCCCTCGTCAGGTGTACTGGCGCACCTTTAGCCCGACTTCCTCGATTAGCAGTGTTGGCTGTGCACCAGAATAAAACTTTTTGTCGTTCTTCGAGATTATCCGCCAATGCCTTTGTTGCCAGCTGCAGACTGTCTGCTTCGATAAAGGTTTCACGAAGACAGAGGCGAACATGCGTCGCATTCCACACTGTGGTAGGCGTCACGCAAATGCCCACAGACGTTGCCGCAGGTCAGGTACAGATGTACTTCGGCACGTGACAGCAATCACGCGCGTCGCGTTAGCTGGGGCGAGACTTCCGTACAGAGCCATCTGCTGCTCACGCCACGGGCAGCGTCTCGTAAGAAATTCATTCTGTCAATCGACCAATAACACTAGCACAAGCTCGTTCGACTGGCTTTCTACAGCGATACTGCACTGCATCGTGCTCAACGGAAATAGACGGAGTGTGCCACGAAGCAACGGTCGATTGACTTGCCGAGTTCTCATGTTCCTTCCACCACCACGACCCAAACTTGGACCTTACAGAGCGCAGCGCGTGTTCCTTTTCCCGAAATTGACTCTGCAAAGGTGCACAAAAGGAAAGACGGGAGGAATGTTCGAGGGAGAGGGAGACGGAAAAATGAATGAATGATGGAGGGGAGGGGGCGTTATGAAAAGGCGTCTACGCAAACAAAACGCCAAAAAAAAGAAATTCCTTAGCTACGAAGACAGGCCCTGCCCAATGGTCATCAAGCAATCGATCTCGGCCACACTGCGTGTACACTGTTCGTCCACTTCGATGAAGCGACCGCGGGCGTAGTGATCGAACCGGAGTTTGCGACACGTGTTTGGCTAGTACAATTTACACCACCTGCCATTGTGGAGGCCACAGCTACGCACAAGTGATATCACTTTCTCTTTGTTCACGTTGCTGATGTGTTGATCGAAACCCGACACAATCCGCGGTGTTGGCCATTGGTGTTTGTCCACGATACTGCGTTTCCGGGCAACGATTACAGGTGTACGGTGTTTATGAGAACATTTGGACAGCGTCTTTTCCACGAAAGTATACCCTAACACTAACGTCGCATTTACTTCTTGCTACGGAAGTACATGGCGTGCACCGCAGTTGAAGCTATACGCATGGAGGTCAGACGTCAAACTTAAATCCTTTATTTTTTAGCTATCAATAATACAGACATTAGAGGCGTGAAAAAGATCAGCAAGCAAGTTGATCCCTCCGTCGTAGGAATCGGTATAGATCGAAAGTGAACCGATTCTTCCCAGGGAACCGATTCTTCTCAGAGTAGTTGGTTGTTCATGGTACACTCATGTCTGTGGGATCTCTTGCACAATGTCTAAGGGCGCTGAACAGCTATGCCTAATGCACAATGTTTTGCCCAAAGGCGAATGGTGTTTAGCCTTTGACGTGCAGGTACTCACACTGACGCTTAGTGCCACATCTTTGTCGCGATGATCAATACTCATGATAATTGCTTGACTCTTGTGATCGCGGAAGTAGTTAAGATACACCTGTACCTCGTATATGCTGAATCCTGCACACAAAAGGCATAAACAAGCACACAACCCTGGTAATGATGTAATCTTTTCATGACGGCAGGAAGGCCAGGGCGTGCGCTCTCCAGTAACACGGTAACCGACGTCTGCGTTCATGCATACGCCACACAGCGTGCTTCGGAAATTCGAGACGCAGGATTTCTAGTTCGAGATGTAAACGCGGGAATACGTTGACCTTTTTTGTAGACGTATCTCTCATGGCCCCCAAAGTACTTACCGCGCCACGCTGGCCCGTCTACGCCACTGCCTTTCTGTGCCGCTTACTACATCAGTTTTATTAGTAGAAGAAGTACGTAGCGTCGGTGGTGCATGCGGAGGATGCACTACTCTGGACACGAGGCGTCACACGCTGACAAGATGTGAGACAAAGCATGTTCTGCGTATAGCCACCGCATCAAATCGACGCGCACTACGCATTGCATCGATCGACCACAGAATTTCCTACAAAAAAAATGTAACAAAAGCGTCCGTCGCGCTCTGTGGGAACTACCGAAGCGCCCCGTGTCGGCACTCGTTTGTGACGTGATGCAGTACCTCACCTCACTTATTAAAGATGACTCCAGTGGTTGTCGTTTCCACTCTATCGATGTCTTCAGGCTTGGCGACGTCACCGCTGCAATTTTGACAAGAAATAAAATATAAAACAAATAAATAGGCATGCACTCGCAAACTAAGGCAGCGGAAATGGCGTGCTGCAACGCTTGTAGCGGAGCGATTATTTTGATACATGAAACTTCGTGACACAGGAACCCTTGATGGACAAGAGGCCAAGAAACGATATATATAGTATGTCAACAATGATGTTAAGAGGCCATATAAGGGCGCAAAAAACGGCGAACTAGAGTGCAAAAACACGCACGCATATATATATATATATATATATATATATATATATATATATATATATATATATATATATATATATATATATATATATATATATGCGTTTCCATGTGAGGCGGAAATGTTGTAGGTCCGTGTGCTCAGATTTATGTGCACGTTAAAGAACCCCAGATGGTCAAAATTTATATATATATTACGAACCGAGGTTTGGGACGTCGTGTCAATGTTATCGTTGCATCACTTCTAAGTTACTTATTTAATGACACGCAGAAACCAGCAATAATGCGGCCACATCGTTATCATATTGCAGCAATACTCAGCACAACGTCATTGTGCTCCCTTTGCGTCATCAACTCCGCTATGCTGGTGAAACTGTACGTTCTGAAGCAGCGTCCATTACTTCACTTGAAAGCTATTTATAGCTGTTAAAATAGAGCGCCGCGAAATGTGCTGAAAACGAGAGTATGGAAAGAGGGTGTGGGGGCAATGATTCACCGACACACTCCACTCTATATGGCGAGTCTTCCTGGAGGCAATTCAGTGTACCAACACCAACAGCCCTGCTAGAACCGGACCCACATGGGAGTAAATGGTTATGGATCGCCGCCGTCAAAGAAGGAGCGATAAAACGCGAATATAACTGAAGCACGCAAAGCTTTCCGAGCGTTCGTTGCATAGCACATTACTATGCGTGCTACTGCATGCCACTTTCATAAGACTCTGCTGGTGAAGTGTGGCAGCTTGGGCTAGTTGGTATGGCATGACGATAGTTATAGCGCGAGAACAAAACGACGACACAGAGACAAGAAGGACACGAAAGACACGAGCGCTACTTCATAGCGCTGTTTTTCAGTGCTTTTGTTTTTGTGTTGTTTGTTTTTGTTTTTCTTACTCATGTACTGCTCTTTGTGCCATATGGCTTTTATCACATGGTTACTGTCTCCTCTATATATTTTCGTGCTCTGCGCAATAAACTCAGTTGGAAGTTAGCGCTCGTGTCTTTCGTGTCCTTCGTGTCTCTGTGTCGTCGTTTTGTTCTCGCGCTATAACTATCGTCTGCTGGTGAGGCGCAAGTCATATAGACCTAATGACAAGCTTCGTAATGGAGACGGTAAAAGCGTCGATTCAGTGAACCAATATCACGAACATTGAATCGTTCCGGTACATAAAAGCAGAAGTAAGGAGCTTATTTCCTCCACATCCAAACAGTATATATCACGCGGGAGATGGGATACATTCCTGGAGCTGTGTGACATTTTGCGTGGTTGCGCGAATAATGTCTCAACAAGTACCTTCCATGGGTCGGTCCTTTCGAACCTGTCTAGGCTTTTGATAAATGCCTCATGTAACATTTGCATTGATTGCATACTTATAGAGAGACACCACATCTCCCCCTCCTTCCAGTCTTCAAAAATAAAATCACCAACCACGCGTGTTTAACATCTCCATGACAAGCAGCCATCAAATATCACAGACATAAAAGCTTATCTTACGGTACTTTAGGTACCCTTTAAATAATTCCAGACGGCCAAACTCCACCCGAACCATTGTATTGATTGATGTGTGGGGTTTAACGTCCCGAAACCACCATATGATTATGAGAGACGCCACAGTGGAGGGCTCCGGAAATTTTGACCATCTGGGGTTCTTTAACGTGCACATAAATCTGAGCACACGGACCTACAACATTTCCGCCTCACATGGAAATGCAGCCGGCGCAGCCGGGATTTGATCCCGCGACCTGCGGGTCAGCAGCCGAGTACCTTAGCCACTAGACCACCGCGGCGGGGCAAACGACTGTATTGTTCTTCGCAAACTTACTGTGGGGTCTTCAAATTGTGCAAACGCCTTTGTGACCAAGCTCGCGTAACCATTGGGGAGTTCAAGAGAAACTCTAAATCTTGTAAATTTAACATTGACATTACCATTTATTAATAAACATATCGGGATGAACGAAGAAAAGGAGTATCAATTCAAGGGCTCGTTTTTTTATTTCTTAGACACACCGCTAAGACAGAATCGTACGCAAAACGTTGTTGGTAAGCTGCCAGTTCCTAATAATGTCACGTGCTACGAGACGCCAACAGGCAAAACTGTGTTCCCCACCTGCCGGAATGGCAGCAGATGGCGCTGACTGACGCTCCCATGTTTAAATGCACATATACACCCTAAATAAAGAGGACGCGGGCATGAACGCCACCTTAGCTCTCTGGTAGAACACCGGATGCGTTATTCGAAGGTTTCAGGTTTGAATCCTTCCGGTGTCAAGTTTCGTCTTTCGTCCACTTTACTTTCTAAGCATTTGGCTCACAAATACTTCTAATAAGGTCCGCTATACTTTGCTTGTCATTATTGTCAGTTAGTTATCATTATTGTGGTGATAAAGTTGGTCCCTGGAGTTTGCAGACTCTATAGCTTAAAGTGCCAGCTATTTCATTTCATTCCAGCGCTTCCACTGCCTTGTTTCGCGCAGTGTCAACTCCCGAGGACACGGCCACCCTGCACTGGATGGACGACCCCGGCAGTCCACAGCGGAACTTCTCGGCCGCTATTCGCCTCCTGGAGGACATTAAGCCCCTGCAATTCGACCTAAAAGTTCCTGTGGCACACTCGGCCACCGAAGCGTGGATGTTCGGTAAGGTGTCTATTCTTCATTAAATGGGAAAGAAAATAGAGCAGTGATGGAAATGCCCCCCCCCCACTCATTCATCAAAGGGACATGAAAGAAAAACAATAAAGTGGTTTAGATTCATGTAGTTCACGGTAAAACCACTAATGTTGTTAGTTTCGCCTTCATACCTTCATTATTACTGGAGAAAATGAATGAAGACATCTGGCTTTTTAATTTTGTGTCGAAAGCTTCACGCGGACGTCTGATATTTCCAAATCGGTTTCTCTCTTTCTTTTTTTGACAGCATTGGCTCAGCGAAATTTCTTGAAACATGGCATACAAGTTCCACGGCCGCGTCAGAGGACAATTTATTTCATTTTTGCCGATTATGAACGACGTAGGCCCCATCGAGATGTCATCAGTATCTACGGTATCATTGCAATCGGTGCAAAACTTTCGAGCTGTCGTTGCCAACCAGATTTAATTTTGGCGCGTTTTCTCGCTTACCACGCGTCTTACCACAGCAAGCGGGTTCATACCAAGTCGTGAAAGTATAATTTACTAATTAAATGCGAGAAAACTCAATTACCACTTCAGTATTCTTTGAAGGCGAAAGCGTTGCCTGCCTCTTTGAAACGCTGAAAGTGACCGCTGGCTACGGCGTCAACACAGCATGACAATATGAATAATCGTCATTGCGCGATGACGTCACACCCTTCACATCACATTGCGGCGTCTTCTTATGACGTCATGTCTTGGTCAAAGGATCGCAGAGGCAGTGCAACAGCAGTTGAGGTGCAGAAAGCTTGCAAATGCCTCCGATCTTGGAGCCATTGTCCTTAAACATACTTGTGGGGATAACGCAGCCACAGAAAGCACAGGACTGTGTTTGCCGAAACGTGAGCAAGTACCTCGTCAGGCAGCGAGCACAGACAGGCTGATGATGATGTTCATAATGACTATGACAATAGCGGTGTAATAAGACTGCAGACGCCAGAGCCCGAGCGGTTACCTCCCGGGCATTCTCGGTCTTCAACTCTTGAGGACTCGGAGGACAGAACACCACTACTCACCTTTAAATAAATATTCGTTTATTTTTGAGAGCATCATCGACTCTACCGGGGCCCTGCTAAATGCCTGAGTGGTGCAGATGAGCAAGGTCTCCGTAGGCTAAAGACCGATTATATCCTCTGCCTCGCAATAATTCGTTTCTGGAGCTCCAATTCCGACGCGAAGTTCCCGCCCTACGGCTAGACATCAGACGTCTTTCAGATGGTGTGAGCATGCTCAAAATCCCCTCTCTTCCACTTTCTTACCCCACGCAAGAGACATGAGAGTCTGCGACTGCTTTCGAATGGAAGCACAATGGGCCCTATAGTCCAAAGGGCAAGAGTGGCGGCTCAGTCTTGCAGTGTCCCGGGCTGAGGATACCAACCATCAGAGGCCGCCAACGTCGGCTCCCTGCACCTTTCAACTTGAAATAAAGTTTGTTCACTCTCTCTTGACTAGAAATGTCTAGGAAACACTCTTCGTGGTTTCTTTACCTTTCGCACATATTCAGCTTGAATCCTCCTCATCGTTAAAAATTTCTTTCCACGGTTTCTTTTTCTTAAACACAATAATCAAGCTTCAAGCAGTCGAAAACTTCCCCTCGCATTGTGATAGAAAGGCCTTGTTCTTTTCATTTCACCTTTTGATGCCGGATACAATTCCCTTGCTAGTTTTTTTTTTTTTTTGAGCCGTCCGGTTTAAGGAGAAAGACTATTCAGCCAGCAGTGCAGCTGAGGCTCCATATCCACCACTCGGGGCAAAGGTAGCCGTGCCTAAGAACAACGACACTTCTGTCAGCAATGCAGTTGAAGAATGGCCTGAACTCCCAAGGCTACTTGCACCTGACGTGGGACGTCAGGTTTCGACAGTAAAGGCCAGCTCATCTGCACCTGATAAACTAACGGTCGAAGATTTACAAGATCTCGGCGTGGTCAGCACCCTAGACAGTGGTATTCGTTTGCTGCTGAGCAAGGCGCAGACGCCGATAAGTCGGAGTGTGTTGCAACTTCTGGACACCATCATTCTATTTCTCGCAAGCTTATAGAAGTCCATTGCTTGAGAACACAAGCAGCACCAGCACAGTGTAACCGTCGACATGATTTTGGAGTATCGGACTGCGCTTACAAGTTGCGTAAATCAGCGAATGTGCTGCTGTGATTTTAGCCACGGGACTGACCTTATCGTATGTGGTGTCAGGCGCGCAAAACTGTTGTAGCATTGACGAATAGAGTGTTTTTTGCCCCTCTCTAACTTTCCTTCCCTCTTTTCTTTTCCTCAGTGCAACGTAGCTTCCAGGATCAGCCCTGGTTGAGCTCCCTGTTTTTCTTTTACCAATATTTTTTTCTCTCTCCCTTTATCCTTCAACCCTACGGGGCGTTTCAGTGCGTCTTTCCACACACGCCTATTCATATTTTATTCACCGTCATCGACAACCTTGTAACATCCACTTCTTAGTTTTCTCGTTTCGTTCCTGCGTTGTGCAATGACGCTGGCAGGCTTCGTTGCAGCCTAAATGAAGCACTCTGGCTGGTGGGCGAACTCACGCATATGCGGTGAGACGAGATGAAAAAAAAAATAGGAGGGTGGGGGAGTAAGAATGAATGTATACGAGATATTGCAGTCGCATCTCAAGCCATGTTTCCTAAGTTTGTCACACAAACACACACACGTACAGACTTCTACAGGAATCGAAGTGGATGAAAATGATCGACGGAAAGGGTGATTTCTCATTCAGTGTGGTTCAATTGGTACACTACAGTAGAATACAATATTTAACAACCTGTATGCTTTCCCTGGCTCTGATTGTCTGTAGAATCGATTTGTTCGTGCCAGACGGGCGTCTGTGAGTTGTCTCTGTCAGGACCTTTCCGCCACCTAGCGGGATTACGTGGAACTCGCTCGCAGTACCCTTTCCCTCTCTTTCGCGCAGAGAACTACACGTACCTGTACGCCAACTTCACCTTCGTGCGCCGGCTGACGGCGTCCATCGTGAACACGTACATCCCGAGCGGCCTGGTGGTCAGTCTGTCCTGGCTGACCTTCTGGCTGGACGTCTCGGCCGTGCCGGCCAGGATCACCCTAGGTGTCACCTCCATCCTGACGCTGGCCACCCAGGTGGTGCAGTCGCGCAGCTCGCTGCCGCCCGTCGACTACCTGAAGGCCGTCGACGTGTGGCTCTTTGTCTGCCTCGTCATGGTGTTTGCCTCGCTGCTCGAGTACGCCGTCGCCTACAACTTCGAGAAGATACTGGCCCTGGTAATTGGACCGTTGACGTAATCAGGGACGGGTGTGAGCCATAGAAATCGGGCCATTCAAGTCGAGTGAGAGAGAGAGAGAGAAAGAAGGGTTAAGTGAAAGACTGGCCGGCTTAACCCCCCACCCCCCCAAAAAAAAAACTTTCTGGTTCGCACCTTGCACTGGGGAAGGGGTAAGGGGGAATATAAAGGCAAGGAACGAAAAAAGAGCAAGGGTAAAAAAAGAAATAAAGGCGTACATACACTAAAGCACGGGAGCGTCTTAGTCGTGCGGAGAGTCAAGTTCCCAACGAAGTTGGAGAAGCCAAGCTCAGTAAGGTAGACCCCTTCAACTAGTTCAATAAGCCCTTCACATAACAATAAACCCCCTCACACTAGTTGAACAAGGTGTTTCAGCCAATAACCACCTAGTAATAAAAGAGAATCACGAGCAATACACATCTTGAATTAGTGAAATAGTGTTTTCAGCCATATAAAGCATGTCATAATATTTTTATTGACCTGCCCAGCTTGCGAATCAACAAAATCGCCTAATGAACTTCTTAAATAGTGACTCTTGAGAATAATCTTCAATACAAAATTTGTAGCACTTAATCAGATATAATATCATTTTCAAGCTGCGGTAAGATAACTGCGCTGCTTTAAATTTTTGCAGCCATTGTTTAAAGTGCGCGAAATAAAAAAATACCACGTATTGGCCGCTTAACGCGCGGCGTTCTTAGTGCCCTCACATGTAACCTCAAGGAATAACCAAAAACTTCTCCTACACGAAGGTCGCTTAAACAGGCTATCGGTGAATACGATGGATGTTAAGGAATGGTAGGATAATAAAAATAAAAAAAAATGACAGCATATCCACGGAGTGAATGATGATGAGTGGGGCGAAGCCCCGTCCGTGCTTGCGTCCGTCCGTGCGACCATCCGTGCGTCCATCCATGCGTCCGTTCGTCTGTCTGTGCGTCCGTCCACAAGTCCGTCCACCCGTCTGTCCGTTCGTTTGTGCTTCCATTCGTCCTTACGTCCGCGCGTCCGTCCATCTGACCGTCCGTCTTCTAGTCTGTCTATCCGTCCGTCCGCGCGTGCGTCCATTTAATGAACACTCCTAGTACCGCCAATTCGCATCCTCTGTGGCACATACCCGCTCTGGAGTGGGTATGTGCCACCGGTGGCTACGTACGACAACAGAGGAAGAACAGACAAAGACCCCAAGCATGCAGCTTCGCCCCTAAAACAAAATTGACGAAAAAGCAGCCTGCACGTGCGAATGTGATACACGAGTCCGCAGGCAGCATTTGACTCAGCGCCGTATTTTTTTTTTCTTTTCGGGCTATAGATAAACATGTCACCCTCTCCCCCTCCATCATGACTATTGTTAGACCGAAAAGAAAAGAAAAAAAAATTCCGGTGCTGCATCGAATGCTGCCTGCGGACTCGTATCACATTCGCACGTGTTGGCTGCTTTTTCGTCATTTCTTTTTATTCGTACTATCCTACCGTTCCTTAACATCCATCGTATTCATCGATAGCCTGTTCAAGCGACCTTCGTGTGTGAGTTTTTGATAATTCCTTGAGCTTACATGTGGGGGCACTAAAAACGCCGCTTGCTAGGCGGCAATCACATGGTATTTTTGAATTTCGCGCATTTTAAACAAAGGCTGCAAATAAATAAAGCAGCACAGTTATCTTACCACAGATCGAAAAAAATATACTATATCTGACTAAGCGCTACAAGTTCTCTATAGGAAATTTTTCTCTGGAATGGCTATTTAAAAAGTTCGTTAAGCAATTTTTTGTTAATTGCCAAGCTTAGCGGGCCAATAAAGATATGACGTGCTGTGTATGACTCAAAACAATACTGCACTAACTGGAGATGTGTAGTGCTCGTGATTCTTCTTTTATTACTTGGTGCTTTTTGGCTGAAACACCCTGTATACTACTGACCCATTCGAGCCTAATTAAGCCGAGTGATGTCCATCTGGCGCTAATAGTTAGATCTGGTGCGAGATAAAACCAATATCATGTACGATACTTTCGTTTCAAGCGATCTAATTACGCTGTGATAATGATTCTAAGAATCCTAATATCACAATTTCTCTTGTTCATTAAAATGTCTTTAGACACTTCGTTGATAGCGATTTGTGTTATACAGTTAGTGTAGAGCAATATGGTTCATTAATGGGTGAGAACAATAAATGTTTAGTGCCGTAAAGTTCGTACAAAACTGATTACATGTTACACGTTGTCATATAATGAAGCTCAAACTGTGCTATCTTACCATAAAATATCTTACTATAAAAATCTTACTATAAAATAAATAGCATTTTTGAAATCAGCAAGAAAGCCCATATATGCAGCAAAATTTTTATTGCCTTAGCCTACATATTTAAACATTTTTTTTTTTCAAATCGCATCTACCCTCAATGCCCGGAAACGAACGTTCTGAACGTATGGCTCGCAAAACTGTTGGATAATCCGTGCATCCACACCTTAGTTCATAATCCGTGCGGGGACATCACTTTTAGATTGCACAGTTACCGAACGATAGAGAGCTCAGATATTTTAGATGATATCCCAAGTAACTTAGGGCGTAAAAAAGTAATCTAGGATATTACTCTCAACATCAACCAGACTCAGTTGAATTGACATGTGTGTAATTCGAAGCATTTTCAGTCAATCAGAACCAACGACACGGCGAATCGGAGAACGCTGCAATGTCTGACGACGACTTGAATAGCGAAATACCTGTCTGGAAATTATATGTGCGCATACAAATGGCATCGCCAGCGTTGTTCTAAAGTGTAAGCCGTATATTGTAGGTACCGTTGGGCAAAAGACAAACAGGGGACGAGATGAAGACAGCACAAGGGGCTGACCTTCAGCAAATGCTTTGTTGCGCAGATGGTGTGCTTATAAGAATTCGTATTTTGAACTCCAAAATAGAAAAAAAGAAAGAATAAAAGACAGAGAGAAATAAGGTGACGGTAACGTGAATTCTATGCCAGAAATCGGGCTCTGCCCTATTTAAAACAACAGGCGGCCTGCAGACTCGTTCATCACCTGCCAGGCGGCTGTACAACTTCGCCGCTAGTCTTGTTTAGATGGTGGCATACATCAACACATGGCCGTTCAGTTTCTTGGTTTCGGTTGTTTCTTCTTTTGCAGACCCAGACGCGGTCTACAAAAGCTGGCAATGACGGAAAAAGCAGCTTAAAAGTATGCGCTTGTCCTGCGTTCATCTGGCACCCTGTTCGTTTTTTTTTTGCGCTATGATTTATGCAGTATGATAAACTACGACCACTCGCAAACTTCCTTCCCTCTAACGCCAAGCCGACTGCAGGAACGGAAACGGAAGACAGACTCACTTCCGGCTGCGATACGGGTGGCGCCCTCTGCCCGAATCACGCCGCAGGCGTGGCAGAGCGACAGCGTGGGTTCGGGGGCCCCTCCCCCTCCCCACTCGCGACCTCCTTCCTCCAGCACTCACGTGGACACGTCAATAGCCTCCGGGAGCAGCGCGCCATCTGACGGTGTGGCAGCCAACAACCACAATCACACCCTTGTCCCTCCGTCCGTGGTGACACTGAGCGTGCCCAACTCGGTGCACAGGCCAGATACGAACAACGTGGCCCCACCAAGGTATGAAATAAAACAGGGTACGCAGCTTTATGAAACTGGACGTTTGTACGGACCAGTTGGTATTTTATACTAACAACTCTTTCAGCGCGGAAATGGCAACGAGGCATACACATCATACGCAGCTGATTTGTTATGTATTCTTGATCTTTTCAGCATCCAGCTCATAATTAGTCCACGTGCAACGTGACGCCAGTTGGCGACAAAAAAATGGTTCGACACTTGCTGCCATGGCTGCGAGTGGTCCTGGCTAACAGTGCCAGGATGACATAAGCACGAATATCAAATGAAGCGGGTGGTAAAGCAACCGTTCATGTAGACTAAATAATTGGTAGAACATCAGATGGTTCATTTGAAGGTTCTAGGTTCGGTTCATGCCTGCATCAAGTTAATCTCTCATTCCTTTCGATTTTTTTGTTTTGTTTATACTACAGTAGAGTTGAAACATACACGTAATACCTCCCAAACTCTCATTAGCTACTTCGGCAGTTGGTTTCATTAGTACCTGTCATAGTTAGTTTCCTTGCTAGAATAGTTAATAGTAAAACCTAATCATTTGGATTCTGATTGAACGAAGGCGTCTTTCTCTTGCAGCGGAGAGCCAACACTATAGCAATTATCAGCCATCATTTAGCCATGCTTCAGCCACCAATAGCCGGCGCTGCTTGCGAACGAGTAGATACGGCATCTGTGCAAGAAACGACTCACCTTGATAAAAGTTGGATTCGGCCTTATATTGAACGTCATATTATCGTGGGCATCATCGCACCCTTTGTTTCGGTACCAAATATAGCCGCGAAAGTTATTCAACACGAAAGCATTTCTTGGCTTTATGATAAGGTCAGCGAAAGCGCAAACTCAGCCGACATCCGCAAAAGCTGGGTACGCAGAGCAAGCGACCTCTTTCAGCGGATCTGGCACTCAGGCGGTGTCGCTACGGCGCATGCGCAGCTAGTTATAGAAAGCGTTAGGACGGATTAATCCCATTCACAACTCGAACTGCACGGACCCACATTACTGACGTGGGAACAAAATGCCCCAAAATGAACACACCTTTATTAGCTGTGTGACGAAGCTGATGTAACCATGATGTTCTTGTTCACCTATTGCCGGTGGCGCATACCTCCTGTGGAGGAATAAACAAAAATTGGGTGGTTTTATATAATAATACGAAACTTTTGAATAACGGAGGTTATGTAATAAAAAGATTTTAGACTACCTAGGAAAGATTGGCGCTTGATCTAGTGCATATAATTATTTAAATAAAAAAAACGTTTTCCTGAAGTTGGAGCAATAACCTTATTTTTTATACGTATATAATGTTAACACGTTAGGATAATGGTGGTGATTTATGGCATTGTTCTTGTTCACCTTCTCTTGTGGCTGATACCCACACTGTGGGATATTATTAAAAAATTCAGTGGTTTTATAAAATCTTGAAAAAATTTTAAGTAACTGAGGATGTTTAATAAAAACATTTGAAATTTTAGAATTAAATTTTTATGCTCGCACAAATGTACGAAACATATTGCTTTTTTATTATTAACAGATAATAACTTAAATCAACACCCTACTTTTCAAAAGAAATAAATGAAAGGTATGCATGTGTCGACACAGATCGATGATGATATGGATATATTGATATAGACAATGATATGAAGCTATATTGTCCGAGCTTTTCAGCATCTTTGTATTTTTCGCGGACGCCAAGTACACTTTCCACTATATCTAAAATCGGCTCTGCGGAAAAGGAAATTAAGAGTTTGAGATAGGGGAATCGATTACTGCTACTTTCCTGGTTAGCTCGGTTGGTAGAGCAACCATCCCGGAAAAGTGTTGGTCCCGAATTTGAATGATATTTGACCTGGTTTCAGTGTGATATTATGTTTCTTTTTCGGATTGTTTATTTTCGGGTAGCGTTCAGTATTATTCCTTTTTTTTTCGCTGCACAACTTCGTGATATGGAGTAGTTGAGGCAATATGAACCTCAACCTCTCTACAGCAATACAGAACAGAACAGAATCAGGGCGAGTTTTTCGACAACTAAGAGCTCTCCATCTTGGGAATCCGTATGGAGTTCCTTGCATGGCTTTGTGCTACAAACGAGGTCGATTTCCTTTTTCTCAATGTCCTACGACGAAAAAATGTTCGTGTTATTTGATGCTTTAACGAGAATCATAAGAGTACACATCAAGCACAGGGACAGTCGAATTTGTAAACGATATTTGTGTGAAGAAATTTTCACATGTGAACGATATCGCCCGCGCCTCTTCCCCGCTGCCCCAGGCCAGTCAAGACGGGCCGCCGACGCATCTTCCAGCGAAGCTTCACGCTGGGTCAGCTGTGGCAAAAGACCAACTTGCTGGACAAGGTGTCGCGCATCGCATTCCCCTCGGTCTTCTTCTTCTTCATGCTGATATACTGGTCCTACTACCTCTGGTGAACGCACGCGTTCGCCACACTGGGCGTAAGTGCTCGGGGTGAACACTGTTTAACGACGGCCTTATACCATGCTTCGTTGACGACGCCTTCGTTGTATACTCGCTGCTGCCAGCTGGTGTGTGTTTGAAAAAAGAAAACTTAACGTGAATGGTTGTATGAATAAAGCGCTGCTACATGTTGTTCTTATTTCCAGTGTGGCGTGCTTTGTAAGATTTTTTTTAGTAGCAGTTATTCCATTACAGTATTAACGCGATAGCATTAAGGAGCTCGTGTCGCAGAAAACCCGCCGCCGGCGTCGGCCCCGTTGGTTGTGAGCGAAAAATTGACTGTGCGTCTGTGACCGAAAAATCAAGTTACCGAGATAACCACGGGGGGCCGCTACTTGTCCACGCGTGCGCGCGCGATAACACTGAAAAGCCGCGCATTCGAAGGAAAAAAAAAGTGCTCAAGGTGACGAGGCGCAGTAGTTTCCTTGCCCTGCCACCCTCTCTGCTTAGCTTCCAGCGCTTTCGTCGGGACGAGAGAAGAGAGAATGCAATTGCAGCATGCGACAAACCTTTGTAACTCTACTCGCACTGGACGGATTCTTAAAAATTTTGCGGCGTTTAATTTGTGAGGCAATGAGCTCTTCTAGTGAATTCATTCCATGGTTACTTGAAAAAAGTGTTTCGGGGCCCCTTTAACGCATTTTGTTCGACAGGTGTCACGACGAAAACGAGCCCTTTCGGCGATAATAGCGCGCGCTGGTCCAATCTACATTGTGCATGTTTGTGTGCGTGCGTATGTAACAAAATGTATAAATAAGTATACACTTAGCGGTTGAAGGGTGCACTAGGGGCCGGATTTCGCTATCACGTTCAGCTTTTAAAGGCGAAGCTTAAGGGTCCCCTAATTTTTTTTTCTTTCAGACTCGCGGTCGTTGCACACAAAAGGAGCCCAGCAGCTTTCTGCTGCCAAAACAACTTGCCTAACTAAACTTGCCTTACTAAGTGAAAATATTAAGTTACCTCAGATTGACCTTTTACCTGTGTCATAGGGTGCGTTACCGCCTTTTTAGAGCTACTAAATAATCAATTTATGTCGAAAACAGCCACCACTGGTCCCTGGTGCTACCACTTCATTTAAACCACTCGCGCCAAGCAGAGCACGACATCATAACAACCGTAGACTGTGGTGGCTTCAACGCGTAGTAGGAAAGCGCCAAGTTCTTACGAGCAAAAGGAAACAACGTTTTCAGAGATTTACGCAATTGCGCTCAACGTGAAAGCTGTATACGAAGTGCGCAGCAGTGTTTCATTCACCTGTCCTTCATCCTCATTTCAGATTGCCGTCTAATTAGCATACTATGCTATACACGTCCATGCCACGTTCTCCCCCTCTCCTGCTACTCTCTCTTACTACCCTTCCCCACACCCTTACTATACTAAACCACGCACGGCTATGCTGAAATGGTCCTTTCTGCGTGACACCATACGCTGCACTGCTATGCTCCACCCTCCTCCTTCCTATTCTCCTCTTTCTCAGTTCACTTACCTGCCCTTTGTTATACTCGGGTTATACACGGCTATGCTGTATACTGTTTGGCGTGCGTGACACTAAGCGGGAACATAAAATGACAGCGTAAGTTGACAGCACATTCCTTTCCTCCATCTCTGCTTGCGCCCCGCCGCGGTGGTCTAGTGGCTAAGGTACTCGGCTGCTGACCCGCAGGACGCGGTACCAAATCCCGGCTGCGGCGGCTGCATTTCCGATGGAGGCGGAAATGTTGTAGGCCCGTGTGCTCAGATTTGGGTGCACGTTAAAGAACCCCAGGTGGTCTAAATTTCCGGAGCCCTCCACTACGGCGTCTCTCATAATCATATAGTGGTTTTGGGACGTTAAACCCTACATATCAATCAATCAAATCATCTCTGCTTGCCTCTTTTCTCCCTATCTTCACACTCACAACCGCTCTACTGAGCTTCACTTCCCCCTCCCTGATATATATGGTCAATTCATACATGATGGCTATTTAAATTTAAATTGAAATTGAAATTTTATTCGCGGGCGTTATGCCAAACGGCGACGATGACAGCATGCGATAAGCCAGGGTCGCTAAAGTGTTACGATTCCACAGCGCTACGATCAATAGCTAAGAACCACCCACACGTCTTCTAAGGAAGTGGGTGAGGTTGAGGAGATGACGTGAGCAGACAGAGATGCGAATGCGAGAAATAAATTACCATCTCAGTCCTCCCACTCAAAATAACACAAGAAAAGAAAAAGAGAGAGAGAAACAACTTTATTTTTAGAGAAACAACTTCATTCTACGCGAGATTTTTTACGCAAAACATTGTACACGATATGACATGAGGCTCTGACTTCAGCTTCGTTACCAGGCTTGAGTTCTGGCATGGCAAGATGCTACGTCCTTGGTGTCAAGAAGTCGTCACTGATCGACATCATCGTTATTACCTCCATTACCAGTATTATCATGATCGCATCAAATGTCCCCTGCGGGACGGAAGCCTCTTCCAATGACCTCCAGTTTGCCCCTTCCTGCACAAGCATTCATGTAAGAACATTCGCCTGTTCAAAAGCGTGAGATGCATGGAAGTTCTCTTCACTAAGCAACCATGAACCATATTCCGCCTTTTTCATATTCCTGTGCAGCCCAACGCCGTTTCCGTAAAGGATGCGATACTTTCGGGGGTGATCCGGACAACTGTGATCGCCAGAACAAAAGCCTTCGAGACCGAAGAGCTTGCCGAGACCCTACCACACAGTTTCGCGACCTACCAGCCAGGAAAAAAAAAGCGCATAAGCAACAGCACCCTGAAAAGAAAGGCTGATTGAGTGAGACCACGTATTTGCAAAAAAAGCAGCCACGGGACTTCAAGCTCTTTGAGACTTTTCGACTAGTGTCGCGGAAATCGTTACACCTGCTGTGTTCTTACCTACTACGTCGAATCTAAGGCTATTGAGGCCTCAAGTTTATAAGATGGCAGCTGCATTGAAGAAGTAAGTACTAAATTTCTGCAAACAAAGACGGGTACAAGGAGAGGTGATAAATTGTGTAGGCTTGAAAATATGCGTGGAAAAATGTCAGACCGCGTTTCAGATTTATTTATTGTGCAACTGTTACAAACGCTATGAACGTGCGTTTGCTCTGCTTTTCATACATGTGATTTATTTTGAGCAGCAGCTGCGAATTCAAACTCGAAAGGTGCGTGGGCTGTCGCACGCAAAGGTTCAATGTCGAGGTAAGTGAGTGCATTCGACCCGCCTGTCAGGCAGACTAAAACCAGAAACTTACTAGTGAAACCAACGCGCGCTCCATCTATCAATAACCCCAGAAAGCATATCATTTTCAACGCTTGGTGGCGCTGACATCAGTTCAAGCGAGCCGAGGCCACGTGTCGGAGCATTCGAGGTGAAGGTGCTGACGGCTGTACGATGAACATTGAACTACTTTTGTAAAGAAGTGTCGCGCTTTGGTTTTTATACCGATTCCAATGACGGAGAAATGAGTTGTTTTTTTTTTTTTGCATCACATGAGAGCAAAGCAAAGAAAAAATGAATGTTTTTTTATTTAAACACTCTGTCTGAGATGTTACTGAAATGTAACTTAGGTGCACTCGGAGTACACTATCTTGCTAGCATGTTATAAGAGCTGGTAGAAAATATGAAACCTTTCGCCATCCTTATCATGTACTTAGTCCCTTTTCACTCCTCCTCAATCTTGCTGTGCTGAGCACCTCGAAAGTCTGACTTATTCCTAAACATACTTATCCATAAAATTCTATTGGTAAAGCACCTTCATTACAGCTTAAACATAAGGATACTGCGATAAGAGGTATTTTTGGGCAATTTGGTGCGACATGTTAAAACACTGTTCATGAGCACAACCCTTGAGCTACATATGTAGTACAAGGCGCAAGCTAAGGGCCATGTCAGAATTGTTCGTCCGTCTTTACAGCTAGTCATGCTTCTTTCCCAGTTTTAGCTGCAACGACTTTTTTTTTTATACTGACCTAAAAGCTTCCAGTCCCATTAACCCATGTTGGCACACTAGAACCTCGCTTTTAAGTAAGCCTTCACAATCTTTCGAAAAGCTACTTTGGTCTCGGTGAACAGGCGCTCCCATGAACACCATTTGACTTTCTTCTTTTTTAAAGAGCCACTTTCGACGCCGTACGCATAGGAGGCGTTCCACTTTCAAGTGGCCTTCTCTTGCGTCAATATAGTCCTCTTGCGGAACTTTCGAAAATCAATCAAAGCTGTTTAAAGCGCACACGTGTGAGAAACCCTTTGAATCTCCTCTCCTTTGTTCGTTGTGGGGGAAGCATGACAGAGCTTTGATCGATGGCGTTTCCGTTTCTGTCACACCTTCGCAAACAAACAACACCGCCGGCCCTTGGCACGATTCGTCATGCGGCACATTGAGCGAAGACACTGAATGAAAGATAAGGACAGAGAGAGGGGGGGGGGGTTAAAGAGAGAGAGAGAGAATGACAAAAAAAAAGAAACGTAATGAGGTCGATCTTGATTCGCGAGAACAGCAACATTTACGGCCATCGCAGCCATACCCTAATGAACGCAGAGGCGGCCCAAATGAGAGGAGAAAAAGTGGGTGGGCAGGAGAGGGCCGGCACGCTGCGTCTAATTTGTAGGTAAAAAAGCCCGAACGCAGTCAGACGCAAACAAGACGCAGGACAGAGCGCTGAAGTTTGGTGTTGTTTTACGTATAACTTTGCATCAGCAAGTAGACTGTCAGCCAATTATTTTACTGAAGTGTGCTACGCAGGCGCCACCTGGTGGCCTTAACACGCAATTGCCGGTCGTTCTCGGCGATTGACATTTGGAGACGCTACCTGGGCGCACCGGATATCGACCGCAGCGAATCGATATGAGCGGAAATGACTCCAAGGTGGCGTCTGTTTGTACGAGGAATATGCGGACGTCCATCGATCTTCGATTGATGACGCCGCGAAGGAAAAGTCCGATGGCTACTCCGCCGACTTCTGCACAGGTCCTATTTCTGGTGTTGCTTTTTGCCGTGTTATTTTTCGTTCTTTCATTCGTTCCAGTCCACCCTTACTTTTGTGGTACGACAAGATTAGTACCGACGCAGAAGCCTGAAATGCTCTGTAGCTTTTTTATTGATGGCTTTTTCTTTTATTCTTTTTGTGCAAGCTTTTGTTTTTAAGAGTAAAAGCTTCTGATCGCTCATCATACAGAAAAATGAAGTGCCCGCGTATGACGCCAGCGGGGTTATAGCTAGAGAAGGATAGATTGGTTCATATGTGACGTTTAACGTCTCAAGACCACCATATGATTATGAGAGACACCGAAGTAGAGGGCTCCGGAAACTTCGACCTCATGGGGTTCTTTAACGTGCATCCAAATCGGAGCACACGGGCCTACAGCATTTTCGCCTCCATCGGATAAAGCAGCCGCCACAGCCGGGATTTGATCCCGCGACCAGAGGGTCAGCAGCCGAGTACCTGAGCCACTAGACCACCGCGGCGGGACAACTAGAGAATGGTAAAGGTATACCAACATGGACTTTTTGATTCACATCAAACTAGCTTGTAGCATAGCACGGAAATACAGCAGGACAAAGAAGTACTGGACGAACGCAGGAACAAAATTTCGACAACAATTTTTTTTATATTTAGGATGGGTCTCTGCACTTCCGTGATGACATTTTTTTTCCTCTACACAAATCATAAACATAAAAGGGGCCTTCAGTCTTATCCACTAAACCTGAGGACAACAGTTTATACATTAATTGCAACCAACCGTAACTACAAGAGCACGCGTGAATACTCAATTTCTTTTGCGGACAATGGCAGCGATGGATCGCTGAAACAGTAGCCGCCGGCAGAAAAAAAATGCGTCTGTATATTCCGTCAAACTTACAGGCTTCAATTTACTTTGTGAAAGAAATGCGGTGTTTTCTAGTAGTGATAGTAAAAACAGATTCCATCCATTCCGACAGCGACCACTGTATCAGCAATCTATCGCTGACATCGTCCGCAAACGAAATTGAGTATACGCTAGCTGTAGTAGATGTTTGGTTGCTGTGAATAAACTATTGTCCTCAGGTTTGGAGGATAAGATTGAAGGCTTTTTCATAATGAAGGAAAAATACATTGATATGATGGGCTCACCTATCTTCAACATGGAACGAAGGCACGAGTTCGGCGATCCACGTTCTTGATTTGCAAAAAGAAAAAGATATCATCACTGTCGCGTGATTATGAGTGCTCATAGATGGCCATTCGTGAAACTAAAATTTTCTTGTTGAAACTTGGCGTTTGCGTTCACCCTGTACTTCTATGTCCTTTGTTTACGCGCTATGCTACGACACAGTTAACACTAGTGACATAAAACATGTTCATCACGAGATGAAGTCACCGAACAACGTCAAGGCATCACAGACCACCAAACTTGTGACGTCACCCAGACACCACGTGGTGACGTGTTCACACGACATCGTCGCTTTGTCAAAGTGGGCTTATCTTGGAGACAGTGCTCAAACAGAAGAGGAAAGCTTGCCTTGTCCCTGATCTCGGAGACAGTGTAAAAAAAAACGTTAGATAAAAGATATTTCGGAAGAAGGCGGGAGAGTACACCGACGGAGATAAGAAAACAGAAGTTGACTTTCGAGTGTCCTTATGCGAACGCGTAGGGAACCCAATGAGGTTTTTATGGTTTTTTATTCGTTTATTCTGCTTTTGTTTCAGCCTATTTTTAGGTGTCAATACGTCAGATCATGAGACACTTTATCCCAGCGATCCACGCTTTGAACATACTTAAAGATATCAAATAAAAGACCTCCCAATTGTACTCGTAGTCGGGGGTCACCGCTAAGCTAATAGTTTCCTCGCAGTATATGCGAAGATATAGATCACCGCGGTTGACAATCAAAGAGAGCGAATTCGTGTCGTCAACACGACAGTGGCTGGGAGTATTTCGAAACTTCGGCGTGCAAGCCTCGTGTCGCAAGGTCAGCGAAGGCAGGGACAAAGTCGATGGCGCATTAGCCAATATTTCAGCTAGGTTGGTTCTCAGCGGTGATTCGAGTCCGTTAGAAACTTCGTAAGGCAACCAAATCTGTCCTGCCATCCAATCGTTCGATGCAAGCTTGAACGAGACAGAGGTAGTGTCAACAGTGGCCACCAGACTGTCATCTAGGGGGAAACGAAACAGTGAGTGTAATTCTGATGGCCATGGCAAATACTACATGCGCGAACGGACATCCTTACCTAGAAAAGAAGGGCCACTTCACCTCACTTGGCTAACAGTTCAAGGAATACATAAGCCTGACAAAGGGGATGATTGAGTTGGTAGAGCATTGGACGTGTTATCTTAAACTTGTAAGTTCAGCCCATACATTGGGTAAGTTTATTTATTGTCGACAACAATGTGCTTTATTTTATGTCACAATTACTATAGTACAGTTAAAACACACAAGTACTGTTATTTATATCTTCTATATCTTCATTATAGGTTTTCATTGGGTTGTGTCTAACCAGCAATGTCACATTTCACGGCACCAGCTGGTTTCCGGTCTACTTGTTACCTGGCTGAATCCCAATCTCAAGGGCGATAGTTAGGAATAATTAACGGTACTTACTCCCTACTCGTTTGGCAAAAGTACAGACACGACTGAATTAAGTTTTTTACAAAATTTTATTTTAGTTGGACAAAATTCCGCCAGATATTGTTATTGGAATCGTCAACATCAGAGGGTGGTGGATCGAGCTAGTTGGTACTCGATGCGCAGAAACGTAATAGCGGGGAAGCAAACACAAGGGACAAGAAAAAAAGGTTAGCAGAGAAAAGAAGGGACACAGACAGGCGTTAACTTAACTAGTAAAGGCAGACACGTGTCAATCACGCACCAACAAAATGAACAGCAGCGCAAGCACGAAACGTGGCAAATGAAAGAAAAAACAGAAGACCCCCTCCCTCCGCACAAAAACTGACCAATGTCAACACATGCATGCACCCACGCGTTCCAGAACTTGAAGTTCTTTATCACAGAGTGAAATAGATAGATTGCCCACGCAGGAGCATCCATCCCGCTTTATCTGAGCCACTTTTACAATGACATCGGTGTGCTTATCCTTGATTGTCTCAGTGTAGTAAAAACTTGTCATCAAACGCTGGATGACACCCACACCGACCACAAACCACCCCTCTCGTTCCGGACGTTATTTGCATGATCACGAAGACGATCACTGAGGCACCCGCCAGTCTGTCCCACGTAGGAGGCAGAACACGACAGCGACGATTTCGTAGGCAACCCCGCCCACCGTCTGCAATGCTTCACCTTATACATCCAAAGTCGCGTCTCATAACAGGGCTGCTCTTCTGGCAGAGCGAGGCGAGCTTGTGAGGGGCCGAAAAAACGACATGTGCCCCCCCGTACTGGCCGACATTTTTGAACCTGTGCGATAGATGGTACTTGAACGGGATGGCCACGAATTAGTCGCTACTTGCCCCACTTTCGAATAGCGTAGGCTCAGTTCCCGGTCCTAGCGTTTGCCTATGGGTGTCATATGAGATTTCGAATAGCGTCTGTCCCGCGCAAACACTGACGCACGTCCGAGTCACCGCAAAGGGGCTTCGCGGGCCACACGCTATTTCTGGCTTTTTGCGGGCGGACCGCAAACGCTAACGGCAGTTTGCGTTATGACGCATGCGCAGTGACAGCGACCGCGTCGGATAGAGTACACAAAGCTTTGTGTGCACTATTGGAAAACTCCCTATTATCTACTGTACGGCCTGGGTGCTTCAGAGTCGCGTGGATGCCTTAGGCTGCCAGCAATGTTTCTCGGTATCCAGACTTCTTGAGGCTTGAAGCTCGTGTTAACTGCGTGGAGGCAGGAACTGTCGAGAGCATTATAGAAGCACGTTTAGGTGATAATCATTTTGAAGAGTTTAATGTGGGACTAAGTCTAACGTAGCTGGGTAGGTGTGCGCAAGGTTCGTATTGCCAGCAGACACAATAAGAAAAAAAAAGGCAGTTGGAGATGAGGGAAGTGGAGGGAATTTTCTGCAGGCACCTCATGAGTCAAGGTTAGGGACGCGAGGCAGGTCTCAAATTGATTGATATTTGAGGTCTAACGTCCATAAAAACACCATATGACTATGAGATAAGCCGTAGTGGAGGGATCCAGAAATTTCGACCATCTGGGGCTCTTTGACGTGCACCCGAATCTGAGGACACGGGAGGTCTCAAATCCGTCAAGTGTTTCTGCGGAAACTCCTTCGATGGAAGGCGAATCGATATTGATTGTTAACATGAAAGTCGTCGACGTATCTGAAAGTTCTTTAGGCGCACTTGCCCAATAGCTTCTCCACTTGCCCAATAGCCACTGCTGCATTTCACTGCCAACGTATATAGAAAAGGTAATAAAGACCGCAATGGACGAGTCGGTAGGAATTCATCGAGGAATTCTTTTAGCGCGCACACACACAAAGAATAAAGGAAGTAGAAGAACGAGTTCTCACCCGCCATGATGGTGTAGTGGTTAAGACACTCGCCTGCTGACTCGCAGGTCTTAGGAACGAACCTTGCAGGCCGCGGCGGCCGCTTTTTCGGCAGAAGCGAAAATGCCGTAGGCCCGTGTACTTATAGGTTTCGGTGCACGTTAAAGGGCCCCCACCACCTGCACGTTCAAAGACACGGGAAAGGCCCGTGTGCTCAGATTTGGGTGCACGTTAAAGAACCCCAGGTGGTCGAAATTTCCGGAGCCCTCCACTACGGCGTCTCGCATAATCATATCGTGGTTTTGGGACGTTAAACCCCAAAAATCAATCATCAAGACACGGGAAGGATCTCCTCCTCTCCTTCACTGTCCTTAACGCAGGCGACGTATCCTCCTCACTAGTTATTTCTTGAAAGCACGTGAAATATGTCAGCACAAAGCGCTTGGGCTTATCTGGATTTTATGCTTCTCAGCTAAACGCCCTTAATACACCTTGGGCAGATCGTGAACACACAAAAAGAAGGTAAACAGTTGATCGCGCACGATATTTGCGAGAGACGAGGTAGAACTCATCGTCAATCTGCCACTATTCCTTAAGAGGAAGGTATGCAACAGTGGCATCTTGCCGATACTTACCTACGGAGCAGCAACCTGAAGGCTTACAAGGAGGGCTCTGTTTAAATTGAGGACGACGCAGCGAGCGACGGAAATGAAAACGATAGGTGTAACATTAAGGAACATCAGGTATAGTCGAACTTTCCCGAGTGCTCCGCTACAGTGTCACTCATAATCAAGACGTAGTTTTGGGAGGCTTAACCCCTACAATTATTCTTGCGAACAAGGGCTCGGCTGTCTACTGCATTTCGTCTACGAGCGCGCTGACATCCTTCCACAATGGATGCCCATGTTGATCCGATCGGACCGCAGAACCGATGACAGGCCGTTGTGAGAAGCCCGTTATCACATTGCCACGCCCACTTTTTCCTTAATTTTATCATGCAATGAGGTTTCACTCAAAAAAAAAAGCTAAAAAGCTGTCACGACCACTTATCACCGGCCGCGTTGCAATCTCTAGAAACTTCAAGACTCTAGCAAGACTGATAGTTTGGCTAGTTGGTGATACATTATGGGCGGTAACAACGCATAAACTCACGGGACGAAGAGAAGAGACACAAACAAGCGCTGAACAAGTCTCAGCCCGCCGAGTACGGTGGCAAGACTTTATCAGAATACATGTTCTCTCAAGATTACGCGCAGACCACGAGTAACCGACTACAGTTCTAAACCGAGCTGCAGTGATAACGCTGGAAGATTTGACTAAGGAACGCATAAAAGCCGACGCAATTAATGGATGCAGATTATTCGACGACCGACGACTGTGTGCGCCGATAGCACCGCGTTTTGAGTGACATTACTTTTCCTGGTCACAGGTTCGCGCAACAAAGAGTGTCACCTTTACAGGCCGATATTGTTTGTGTTCGCCGTCGCAACGACGTGACAATATTATAGGAAAACGTACCAACCAGCTCCACTGAGAATCCCGCTAACGCCTAATTTTCATTTTATTGCGATAGAAACTATAAAAACGGTCTCAGATGTTTTTTTTTTCCTTGCCTTCGCTGACGTTGTCGCCGTCATTCACCGTATATGTATATGTATCTATATATATTGAAACTCAATACTGCTATTCCGCATGTAGGGTAGAAAACCACCTATACTGTACTGGTTGACCTCTCTGCCTTTCCTTATTTACCATTTATTCTCTCTCTCTCTAGAGGGAACTCGGGCGCTAGTGTCTATGGAAGCTGCAACGCACGGTGCTTCAGCCAGCATGTGAATGATTGGTAGCACACTAATTTGTCTAATCTTCGTTATTTCGGCTCTGTTTGGCTTCGCGTGACTTAAAGACAGTTGGTCGCGAGACGACAATCGGCAAATGTTCAGCCGTTTTACTTCACCCCATTGGCCTCACTGGGCTCACCAATTCAAATCGGGTCACGAAGTTCACAACGGGCCGTTATTTTATTCGAAACAAAATGAAAACAAGAACAGCAATAAACCAAGCCACAAGTGCATTCGAAGACCGCAAGCACGAAGACTAGACAAATGTGTGTACTATACCCACCATTCCAATCGTGGCTGAACGATTGCAGCGCCACAGTTCCCCTCTTGTTCGTTTCAGAAAATTCCGTGTTTGAAGCCACTGACGTGGAACACTGATGCGGCGCGTCGGTCTATCTTCGCGTGTGATGAGGCATCTAAGGATTTCGATTTGCAAGAGAACGTTAAGAAGTATAAGGACAGTGTAAAACTGTGCACTTGATTGCACGCGTAGTGTTGCAAGATGACACAGGAATGACTCGCCCCAATGACGATGGAGATTCAATACCTGCCTATGTAGAGGCGTCTCTTTAATAGATGCACTAAACGTCGACACGTGTCTCCGACGACAATGGGGGAGAAAAACAATAGCTTACATCTCTCGCTCGCAGCGTTATTGCTGAAACGTATGGTAGCTGCGAAACTGGGTCTCCTATAGTGCCCATGCCACGAGCTGGGCCTCTCCCCAGGCCTATCTGGGTGTAAATAAGTTAGTGCCTCGGGACGACCACCGCAGCTCTGGGTTTAATGAGAGTCGGCATGAGGCGCCATCAAGCAGCGACGGGAGTGACCACGGCAACGCGTGCCCTGCCCGTGGGCTTGGCTCAGTGGGGAAGGGTCGCGAAACATGTGATGCTATCTCTTCGAGTTCCTAAAGAGGTGGAAGCCTTACCGTATAGTGCATGGGTTGCAATCAAGGAGGTGATAAAAAAAGAAAGCCAGGACTGGAAGCTTTTGCGACGCCTTGCCAGCAAAAATAAAGCCAAGTCCCCGCTCCAAAGATCTAAGAAACATGTTGTTTTCCAACGGGATTGCATTGTAGATCAAGTGGATTTCGTCAGTTAGTGTAAACGTCGTCTCAGTTGTAAAATAAAAGAATGTTGTTTCTGACGAAAGAAACACATTGAGATGATTGGTAACTTCATCTTAAATAAACCTTAAGACTTTGAGGCTTAATGGGGAAAAGTAGTAACACAAAGGCACCCATGATGCAGTACCTGAATGAGCAGCATTATCGAAGGGAGCAGCCATCCAGCAGCATCTGCGAAGCTGATTAAGCCGCATCATCGGCATGTCCGTTGCCTATGACACCGCAGAGACTTAGTAGTTTAGATGTATGCTTATGTGTTAAACGGCTATAGTCTGTTGCAAGCGTGGCCTTAAGGGATGATAAGTCCTCTCGATACAAATGGAGCGAGAAAGATCACGCCACATCGAGGGAGAGTGAAAGCCGTACGAAAGCGAGAGGGATTTAACACGCTGTTTGATTGTTTGCACATTAAGTACTTGTAGCCACGCGACCAGAGCAGGCTACATGTGACGTCACTGGTAGAGTGGCTTGTCGGCTATGGCGGTAGTGGTGTTGGCAAAGCGGTAGAAGTCATTAAGTCAAACGACTGGGCAGTGGTAAAATGGTAAGGGCAGTAAGAGTAAGCGAGCAGGAGTGGTAAGAGCTGTTTCCTAAGTATGTATGAAAAACTAGCTCAAACCATTCAATAACGGAGGGTATGACTAGTTGGCAGGTATGCACGCATATAAAAGTCCATACGTACGAAAGTATTAAAGAATGTCCTGAAATGGCACGGACCCTAGTTACGCCCCTTCTTTCTGTTTATTGACTCGTGTCAACTACTGGCACTAGAGGAATAGCGATAGTGCTGTCACGGGGGTAAGAGAATGGATTAAATAAATGTATTTACAAATATACAGGGAAAGTCGGAGGCAGCTGCGGCCAAGATGGAGGTACAACAGCAACAACACGAGCGCAATCGCACTCATCGTCTTCGTCGTCTACCTGATGCTCTCTCGTTGCCGATGTCGTGTAACACTGCAATGCCATGGCAGAACTTAGCATATCGTTCGATTAGTACGGTGGAAGAATGACGTCCCCCTTGACGCTTCTGTCCTCTTCCCGTGATTCAAAGCCAAAGAGGTGCTGATAAACTAAAATGCTGTAGCCTGTTAAAACAGCAACATCGTCTTCATTCAGTATCAACGCAATGATTCAATTGTCGATATTCTCATAGGAGAAAAAAAAAGGAGGACAAGCGCAGAGCCAGGGGTGGCACACCAGGCCTGTGTGCTTTCTTCTCTCCGAATTTTATATTTGTTTATTTATTTATTAGTATGACAATTATTCGCCATAGCATACAGATCACAATATGACACTCGACCTCATATGCCTGTCCGCGCCCACTTCAAATCAAGGTGCCCCCCCCCCCCTGAAAAAAATTTCTGCTTATGCTTCTGGGAGAGAGGTATGAGCTGTCTTGTTGTAACCTGAAATGTATTTGAGCGCATGAACTATGATCCAACTATGAACAGACTATCAACAGACTATCAAATAACCAACTCGCCCAACAAAGCATTTTGTTGTAGTCTGCCCTAGTCATTCTATGGGAGCGAATCTTTTGGCGCCTTGATTGATATGTGGGGTTTAACGTCCCAAAACAACCGTATGATTATTAGAGACGCCGTAGTGGAGGGCTCCGGAAATTTCGACCACCTGGGGTTCTTTAACGCACACCTAAATCTGAGCCCGCGGGCCTACAGCATTCCCGCCCGCATCAGAAATGCAGCCGCCGCAGCCGGGATTCAATCCTGCGACCAGTCAGCAGCCGAGTACTTTAGCCACTAGACCACAGCGGTGGGGCAAAGCGCCTTGACGTTGTCGCGAAATGGTTAGGTCACGTCACCACACTACCCCCATTCCGGCGTACCTTGCTGCGATTTCTTTGTTTCTCAGCCGTAAACAGCTACAAAATTATCAGACACAGTTTTAACCCAATCCACAGCTATGAACTACGGAGCATTGATGTGTCTGTGTTCTCCGTGTGTTTATCTATGCTCTTCTGTTTATTCGTTTTTTATTGCGTTAATTTGCTATTTTGGCCCTTATGTATTATTATGGAATATATTCTATTCCTTTTTGTTGCTTTCTTGTAAATATCTGGGTTGTTTCGCAATTACCTATCATTGGCTTTATGATCACTCTTCTGCTGTTTTAATACTATTTGCTGATTTGTGCACGTCCCACGGCTTTCTCACCCCGTTGGGGTTTCGCTGGCACGGAGAGGTTAATCAGCCCTTCGGCGATGTTGGCATTCACGGGAAAGCGCACACTGACGTTCCAAACATGCAGCCCGCTCTCAGCTTGTGGGCATCGAACGCGGGATCTACGTGACACCAACGTCGCACAAGAGGGTATACGATCGGGAGCTCCCTTGAACTGCTCCGCAGTTCAAAACTTTTTGATAGACCGTTATTTTCTTTATGCGTTGGGCGTGCACAATCATTTTCAAGTCTCAAATGAATCCTGCAAATGTCGTGTTTGAAGAGCACATTGCGTGACACGAAACGACCCAACAAAATGTCCGCGTGGGAAAAAAAACCGAAGCTGGTAACATGAAAAGAGAGAGTTTTGATTATAGTCTGTTTCTAACGATCCTTTCGCTGCGATTTCTACGCTATAATTTTAAAAATATTGGCATCATATGCGACCTTCTTTGCCAGAATGTAGACGAGCGAAGCCTTTTCATTTTTTCTTTGACCTGCTGTTGTTTAATAGTTGCACACATGCGGAAAGCTATAGCCATGTGTCGACTGCCTATTTTTCTGTTAGTAGACAAAAATGCAGCACCAGCGAATAACCGCGTCTACAAAAAACATAGAAAAAGTTAGAAGCCCTTGCACTATACGGAAAATGTGGCAAGCGAAGCTTGGCGTGTGCCAGACGTTACTACTTCTCTTTGTTTTTTCCTTTCTTACTTCCTTTCCTTTAGTGTTGCTTCCTTTCTTTCTGTCTACCTCTCCTTCGAACTTACTTTTTTTCTTTTCTTTATATTTTTCCTTTCTCTTTTCCTTTCTTTTTTCTTTCTTTCCTTCTTGCATCTTGCTCCACCGCGGTAGTCTAGTGTCTAAGGTACTCGGCTGCTGACCCGCAGGTCGCGGGATAGAATCCCGGCTGCGGCGACTGCATTTCCGATGGAGGCGGGAATGTTGTAGGCCCGTGTGCTCAGGTTTGGGTGCACGTTAAAGAACCCCAGGTGGTCGAAATTTCCAGAGCCTTCCACTACGGCGTCTCTCATAATCATATGGTGGTTTTGGGGCGCTAAACCCCACATATTAATAAATCAATCCTTCTTGTACCTTTTCTAAATTCCTTCCTGTTTCTTTCTTTCTATCTCTCTTTTTGTGTTCCTTTCTTTTTTCATTTCCTGCTTTTTTTCCTTCCTTCCTTCCCTCCTCTTTCCTTTTTAAGCAATGTGCAATGTTCACTCCTAACTGTCCCCTTCCTTAGTTGCGGAAATCGGGTCTCCATCCCCGTGTTCGGCAGCGAAACAATTCAGTCGAATCAGGCAGAAGCGACGATGGTCATATGTTCCCACCAGGGCGACAATGGAACGCGGGAACGTGAAATTCTAAGTGACTTCAGCACAAAACCAGATTCTCGTGCCTCGACCCGCTGATAGAGAGGACACGGTTATTTTAAAACGTCGCGCACAGACACGCATGTGACAGTTGCACGTTTGGGGACGGCATTTCTGTGCGCGCGTTGGTTTCGGGATTTTCGCGTAAGGCACTGTCACTACATCTGTGAGCTGCGAGACCTTCTATTCTCTTTCTTCATTTCTTTTTTAGTCTATTAGGAACAATTACAAAATTTCCCAAGGAGGCACGGCAAAAGGCAAACATTGCCTGACTGGGCCGTGACACCCATACACCAATAACAGCAGAAAGACATTCACAAATATAAAAGGGTACATAGAAATCAAATACTACACCTCTGATCAATATTACACAGTCATGTAGCAAAAAAAAGAAGAAAACATAACTACAATTTTACCAAAAAAAATGCACGCACTTCTCTCGAGCAGAAAAAGAAAATCGCATTATACTCATCTACCACAAATAAAATAAAACTAAGAACAACTTGTAGGGCTCGCAATTCACATGCGGGGAGAGAAAAGAAAAAAATCAAGAAAACACATAACTTTCATAGAGAACCATAGTATTCTTTCATTTGCATTAGTCCTCTGAAAATAATAATTTATTGTTTGTTGTTTATTGTTTTATTGTCGCCTTATTGTTTTATTGTTTATGTATTGCGGCAATAATATCTTGGGTTTTGCGTCCCGAAACCACGATATGATTATGAGCAACACCAAAGTGGAGCACTGCAGAGATGTCGACCATCTGGTGTTGTTTAACGTGCACTGACACAGCACAGTGAGCGGAGCTCCACCATTTCGCCCCCCTCGAAACGCGACCGCCCAGGCCCAACCCGCCACCTTCTGGTCAGCAGCGGAGTGCCCCAACGACCACTCCGCCGTGGTGGACGACCTTCCGTTAAGAAGTCACTTATTTTCGATTCCGCAAAGAACAGTCGGGACTTTGTAATGTCGTCCGTGAGTCCATACGTGCCTGTTCGCCAGCCGGCTAGTTTTAGTGGTGGGCTTCTCCGCACAAACGGTATTAGGAAGGAAAAGCATGATTTACGGCGCGAACAAGTGACGGTCTGGTGCTGCGAGACACGCACTTACACTGTGGATACTGTGGGTACTTGCACGGAAGCAGCGACGAACGAAACAACGACGCGGCGACCGCGCCGTTTTGGATGTGGTACCGCCAACGCCACCTGTTGTGCAAGTGCAGCCACCACGTATCATCCCGATCGAATCGCGCGGCGACCGCTCGGCTGACAGTTCGCCACGAGTGGGTAGGATGCCACGCGTTGGCCTTGTGTGGTTTCTCCTGGCGGGCTTGTCCCGAGCAGCGAGGGCCAATGAGGCCTCGGCGATGACGGAGAACTGCACTTTTGCCACGTGAGTTTTGCACAGCCCATTGTTGTCCTGACGATATCTCTTTTTTATTAATATTATTGTGAGTCTGTTGCAGTAGTTGCTACTCAGCTCTCAGATGCTTCAATGAAATTGTTTTTGTCGCTACTGTTGCGATTAAAGCAGGTAACTAGGATAGCTGGAATAAGAAAAGTTGATGCACGCTGCGAAGCTTAAGTGATGATAAAAAAAATGATACTGGAGAAGCGGAAAGAATAATTGACTCTGAGAGCCAAAACGTTTGTGTTATAGCTTTATAACTGTAATGGTTGTTGTCACGCCAGAACATTCCCGCCACGAGCGTTTTCATACTTGGCTTTTCCTTAACGTACTTTTCATGGTGGAAATCTTAATTTTTTTTATGAGCAGTCCGTGAGAGGTACACTTAAAAACGCGTTAATGAGAAAAAACCAGACGCGTGGTTCTAGGCGGGCGAGATGCACGTTCACTTCGTTGCCGCAATGTTCGCGTGATTAAAAGAAATATTGAGGCACATTCGTACTAGTAGCGCCAAGCCCCAAGAAAGCGTGGAGTTGGGCGGCCTTGCTCAATTCTCTTCGTTTTTTTTTCTTGCTTCTCATCTTTCTTGCTCTTTTTCTGTGTATGCTTATTTCTGCATCCTTAATGTGTCTGCTTATTTTTATTTCTCTCTCTCTTTCACAATTTTTCTTTCTCGTTCTTTCTGCACTCCTTTGCTTTTCTTACCTTTTTTTCTCTCTTTCTCAGTCCATACCCTACTCCCTCTTTCTGTACATCTCTTTCTCAGTTCATTCATTTGTCTTTCTTTGTCTCTGTTCCCGTCTTCTCTGTTATTTCTGTTGCATTTTGTACCTGTTTTTTCTCTCCCCCTATTTAATCTGTCTTTCCTTCTTTTTTGTATCTTCATAGTTGTTTTCTTGCACATCAAAGTGATTGAATCCTACACCGGACAGTGCATCAGTGCATGTGTGCACTGGCGGTAGAGCATAAAATAAAGTACGGAGGGGGTACATGCCAGTTTGATGATGATGATGATGATGATGATGATAATTTTTGTGGAGCATCTCCGTCCGTAGGAAGAGAGTACGGATGAAGGGGGGCAGCTCTGGCCCCATCCAGACTACACCTTAGAAAACAGAGCCCCCCCCCCCCCCCCATTCCTCCTGGCGTGGGACAGGGATAGCTTTAAAGATGATAGTCTTTCTTGGGGACCTCCGACGCAAAAACTTTGCTCTGTGTGTCTGCACATTTGATTTGTCTGTTTGTACACCCTTAACGGTACTGGGCGCTTTAAACGGCACCAGCGAATACCTTAAATGGCCGACACCATCCGCAGCGCCCACCAATCTTGCTCAAAATTTGGCATTCATACTTGTGCGATTGTCAATTAAAAAGCAATTATCACACATACCTGAGGCACCATAACAACACGTATACATTTTGTACGCGCGTCTTTTACTAGAAAAGGCATACATAAGTTATTCCAAGAACCGTAGCGTTTATCGCGTGGCGCTGACCATGCGACGCTTGCACGAAAAGGCGAGTGTTTGTAACGCTTTGTTAAGACGACACGGTGGTGGCACCTACCGTCACTTTTCGTTCTACACCTCATCACCTCAGAGATGGACGCGCACGCCGCGCGCTTCGTTTTCCAGGATAACAGCCTGATAGCGCTTATGTCTCACGTATGACGTGTCATGATGCGCTCGTTCACCTCCGCTGCACGCTCGAGGCACTCTAACGCAGCGCCTCCAGAATACCAATTACCAATTTTCTCGCGCATAACATCAAATAAACGCATTGTTCAATCTCTCCAGACGCAAGACAATCGTCTTTTGACGATATTTGCAGATTAACATGCATATAAGGGGCCAATTTTTTTAGAGCTTGCCTTAGGCTCTAATCCACCGCCGTTGAACGAACTGTTAGTCTTGCAGCTATTGCGCTGGAGACTTTTTATGACTGTTCCATCTCCTTTCATACATTTAAAATTAGAATGATGGGACAGTGACAAACAGGCAGTCTAGAGCCGTGATCGCATTGTGAATGAAGTCTCTTGAGCAAAGTAAGTGTGGTATGTATGTGTACACATAAAAAATTAGTTTTTTTTACGTAAAAGATATCTGTTTACTATACTCTCAATACATTCAATATATCTTTCTCAATATATATACGAGTACTATACTTGAATTGACCTAATAATATAATCGAGTGCCCTCAAATTTCACTGTGTCGACGTCTAACGTGAGTCCCTAGTTTTTATTCGAATTGAAGAAGATACTGGATTTGAAAACTTTGAACACTCGTTAGTAGAAAACTAAGTGCAGTGCTCAAAAGCAACTGAAGCATGTCGATGTATATAAAGGTATCGGTGAATTTTACGGTACCACGTGATAAATATACAGACATTGCGATAATATGTACGATACAACAGCGTTAGCATTGTGTATTGTGTAAGCATGGTAAAAGTTAACCTAACAACGTGTATTAAAATGCCCATGCACATATACTTCGCCCAAATATGTTTCCGGAAGGTCTAAACAGTTTTTAAATAAAACTTCTCCTTCTCACTACCCTCTTACACCCGCAGATGTTCTTCCGACGAAGTATGGAACAACTTTCTGCCTTCCAATTATAGCAAATCAGAGCCACCTGTCGTCGACGGTACGTACTCACGCTTCCCCTGTGTGTTGCCTCCGCGATCATCTACGGTTGGTCAGGCCATTCCATTCACACGGGGAGAACGTAATCACAGAAATCGGTTTGACAATCAGAAAAGCGTCGCTGGTTAGAAGAAAAGTTGAGCTCAGGCAAGTTTCAGTGCTGCCTACCCAATTTTATAAACATTACATATGTACTATTTTGATAGAGCCGTCACGTCGGGCTAGCATCAGATATGATTAGTTGCCATGTGCTGAAGTTGATTTATGTAGCAGTATCCAAGGCAAGCACTTCGCGAGCATCAGCGCTTCATATCAGCTTCTGGTGTTGCTAATACGCATGTTCCAGTTGGCATCGTAGTGCAAGTGCAAACAAATGGTTATATAAACATCTGCAACTCTTCAACATATGTTTATGTGTGCGAGATTTGTACATTAATTTAGCGTCATTTTATGACGTGTCGCTCAATAAAAAAATCAACATGGACACCTTTCTTCCGCATGCTTCGCATAACGTGGATTCCCAGGCACGCTGGATCTGCCGCATTTTTAAGTGATTATTTTTTATTGAATTTTCAGCTAGAGTGGGTGACTATATTGACTAATACTTACTTCTAGCAATGATAACGAAATGTAGCCTTCCTTACCATACGGTAAGTAAAATCACTGATAAAAATGAAACAATTATAGCAGTAACTTCATGGAATCATCCAGCTGTGGTCAGTAGCCTTCTGCAACGAGTTAACAACAAACTCCTAGTTGGTTTCATGTCGTGGTCATGTAGCAGTAGGAGGAGGAAGATGGAACTGTATCTTAAGAATCCGGCGGCGTCAGTGGTGCACGTCCCTTGCCAAGGATTCAGCCAGAAATTCGTGGACCCTTGAGGCTTCCTCGGCCTGCCGGATTGCTCAGAGCTGTTTCTACGGATCTGAGAAGAGCAGTACGGTCTCCCACTGCTCCTCATTTGTAATTGCTCGACCCTGTCAGACTGCCATTGAACTGGCAGACTACTACGTGGCCCACAAGATGTGAGGTAGGGAAGGTCGGACCTACATCACATCCTGTGGGTCGCGTAGTAGTCTGTCAGATGTTCAAGGTGCCGCGCCGAGATTCTCGTGATACAATGAATCACTCACTCCATAAAGCTGAAATAATAGAGAGTAGGTGAATGAATTGCTCCATTCAATTGGTCAATTAAGAAAGCAATCAAGGGAGAACTTGTGTTCGAATTGCGCATTCACACCACTGTTCCACTGTCGTCATGATGTAGGAGAATCATTTCAAAGAGCTTGTGTATATTGTTACGAGACAATGCCCCACTTAAACAGTGAGATAGGCGCCGAGGAAGACGAGGTGATTTGGGTGCGCGCGCTCTCTTGTTCGCCATCTTGGCTTGCGCGTTGGCGCTGTGTAAATATATTTTAAAACGCCTAGTTTCCCTTGTGCCTTCACGCAACATTTTGGTGGAAGGTGCTGGGGTACAACGCACGACGGAGTTACGCAGCGGACGCCTAGTCTCTGCTCCCAACATGTCCACCGGCAGCGACGCTTCCTCAACTGCTACGCCCAATGCATCAATGGCGCCGACCTCTCCTGTTTATCTCGTGGCCGCTCCACCCCGCGATCCCGGCAACTTTTCGGGAACGGACGGCGAGGACGTGGATGAGTGGCTTAAACTCTACGAGCTCTTCAGCACAAATCACAGGTGGGACCCAACCTTAATGCTGGCAAACATCATCTTTTATTTACAAGGAACGGCCAAGGCGTGGTTTAATAACAATGTGGACGGTATCACAAGCTGGGACGTATGCAAGACCAACTTACGCGAGTTGTTTGGTCAATCTGCCGGCTGCAAGCAGGCCGCTAGGAAAGAACTTGGCACACGTGTTCAGACGTCCACGGAGTCCTACCTGGCGTATATTCAAGATGTGCTGACCCTTTGCCGTAAAGTTGACCGAACCATGGCTGAAGCCGACAAGGTAGCGCACGTGCTCAAGGGCATCGCAGACGATGCATTTAACCTCATTGTGTGCAAAGGCTGTTCCACCGTGCAAGATGTTATCTTGGAGTGCCAACAGTTTCAAGAGGCTAAAAGCCGTCGCATTGCTTACCACTTTACGCGCCTTCCCAACACTGCTGCGACGTCAACATGTGCGGATCTCCGTGTACCGACCTTGCCCAATTCACACTCCAGTGACATCACGAGAATTGTACGCCGTGAAATCGAAGCCATCTCACCCGCCCCCTTGAGAGCACTGGCACCGAGTGATCCTCAGCCGACCATATCGCTAATACAGACCGTTGTTCGCCAGGAACTAGCCAACGCGGGTGTTCACACAGTCTGTTCTGTGCACCGTCCCGGCGCTGTCAGTTCGTCTACCCCGAGCCACCCACAGCAGTATCGCCGCCCTGCTCCACGTAATCGTGACCCAAATGCGTGGAGAACGCCTGATGACAGGCCGATTTGCTTCCGATGTGAACGAGTGGGACACATTTCCCGTCATTGCCGAAGCACGTGGACCTCACCGTATCGGGCAAACCCAAGCTTCTCCAACCCCCATTCACCGGCCCACCTCTATGACCAGGAACCACCACGGCGTGATGGCTCAGCTAATTACGACCCGACCACTACGACCACTGCCCAGTACAGTCGCTCACCTTCACCTCGACGTAGATTTTCCCGATCTCCACCGCCACCTCGTTCCCCGTCCCCGTCCTCTGCCCGGCGGTTTTCTTCGGAAAACTAGCGGCTGCAGCTCCTGGAGGTGACGCTGCTGATACGACTTGCTCTCCAATTCCTCTGTTGACGCTCCCGACCAATCAGAACTTGATCGACGTTGAAGTGGACGGTTTATCTGTTAAAGCCTTAGTAGACACTGGCGCCCATATTTCTGTGATGAGCCTGCACATTCGAGACCGCTTAAAGAAAGTACTTACTCCAGCCCCTTCACGCAGCGTTCGCGTTGCTGATGGTAGTACGGCTGCTGTTATTGGCGTCTGTACTGCACGCGTTACTATTGCCGGCCGTCAAACTTCAGTTCTCTTCACTGTTCTTTCTCACTGCACCAATGATGTGATCCTCGGTCTTGACTTTTTGTCCACTCATTCCGCTCTCATCGACTGTTCAGCCGGTACTGTGCAACTTGACCTACCGTGTCCGATTGATCCGCCCAGTCGACCGCAAGCCCGTATGTGCTCTGCTGAACATGTCCGTTTGTTACCGCAAACTGTGACCTGCATCACCGTTACGCCCTCGCCACCTGTATCCGATGGTGACTATGTGCTCGCGCCCATCACATCCCTTCTCTTGACCCACAGTGTTACCTTACCACACACTGTTATTCAGTTACGTGCAAACCGCGCCTGCATTCCTGTGCTCAACTTTGCTCTGTGTCCGCAAGTGCTTCCGCGCGGAATCGCCCTCGCCATGCTGACTCCTTCTGAAGAATGCGTCATATCAGCTCTGTCTTCGAACGAGACTCGACACTCCAGCTTCACACATGCTCGATCTTCGCAAGGAAGCCCGTCTCCTGATGTTAAAAAAATGATCGCGTCAGACCTTTTGCCGCATCAAGCCGACGAACTCCTTCGCGTTCTTGAGTCATACTGGGACGTATTTGACTTTTGTGATCGTCCACTAGGTCAAACCAGTGCGGTAAAGCACCGCATTGACACCGGCGATGCCTCCCCTGTCCATCGACGGCCATACCGCGTCTCTTCGACCGAGCGTCACATAATTCAAGCAGAAGTCGACAACATGCTCGCCAAAGACATAATTGAACCATCATGTAGTCCATGGGCTTCCCCTGTTGTTCTTGTCAAAAAGAAGGACAACACTTGGCGATTCTGTGTTGACTACCGACATCTGAACAAGATCACTAAAAAAGACGTCTACCCGCTACCGCGCATAGACGACGCCCTAGATTGTCTTCACGGCGCTAAGTATTTTTCTTCTATTGATCTAAGAGCAGGTTACTGGCAAATTGCTGTCGATGACATGGACCGCGAGAAGACCGCTTTTGTCACCCCCGATGGTCTTTACCAATTTAAGGTCATGCCCTTCGGATTATGCAACGCTCCAGCCACCTTCGAGCGGATGATGGACTCTCTTTTGCGTGGGTTCAAATGGTCAATTTGTCTATGCTACCTTGACGACGTTATCGTCTTTTCCCCGACCTTTGAAACCCACCTCGACCGCGTTTCCTCAATACTGGCCGTATTTCGCAATGCCGGTCTCCAACTGAACTCGTCAAAGTGTCACTTCGGACGCCAGCAACTAACAATGTTGGGCCACCTTGTCGACTCCTCTGGTGTACGTCCTGATCCCGATAAAGTGCGAGCCGTGCGTAACTTCCCTGTTCCGACCTGCACTAAAGAAGTACGCAGCTTTCTCGGTCTGTGCTCGTACTTTCGACGTTTTGTGAACAACTTTGCGGAAGTCGCCCGTCCTCTCACAGACTTATTGAGAAAAGATGTCTCCTTCACATGGGGCGCTGCGCAGGCTACGGCGTTCTCTACACTTATTGAATCGCTAACAAAACCACCTGTTCTGGCCCATTTCGACGTTTCTGCCCCTACAGAAGTACACACAGATGCCAGCGGTTACGGAATCGGTGCTGTTTTGGTTCAGCATCAAAGCGGCTGCGCCCGCGTTATCGCCTATGCCAGCCGTCTCCTCTCGCAGGCGGAAAGGAACTACTCCATCACCGAAAGGGAATGCCTTGCTCTCGTTTGGGCAGTAGCAAAATTTCGGCCTTATTTACATGGTCGACATTTCACTGTCATAACCGATCACCACGCACTTTGCTGGCTCTCGTCCTTGAAGGACCCCACTGGGCGCCTTGGTCGATGGGCACTACGGCTTCAAGAGTATACCTACTCGGTGTCCTACAAATCTGGCCGTTTACACCATGACGCTGACTGCTTATCTCGGAATCCAGTGGACCCACCTGAAGCGTTCGATGAATCGCCATGTGTGCTGTCTCTCTCCGCTTTAAGCAACATCCGTGAGGAACAGCGCCGAGATCCTGCCTTACGTAACATCATCGAGAAGCTTCATTCTGCGGCACCCGACCCCTCTACTCGATTGTTCGTGCTTAAGGATGACACATTGTACCGTTGCAACGTCCGCCCTGATGGACACGAACTGCTCCTTGTAGTACCTTCCCACTTACGTGCGAGCGTGATCGGCCAGCTTCATGACGCTCCCACTGCCGGTCACCTCGGACTGTCTCGGACGTATGACCGCGTACAGCGTCGATTTTACTGGCCCAGTCTTTATCGCTCGGTCCGCAGCTACGTCGCCTCATGCGATCAGTGTCAACGCCGAAAAAAAACCTTCCATGAGTCCTGCCGGGTTCCTCCAACCACTTGACGTTCCCTTTGATCCCTTCTTCCGACTTGGTCTTGACCTCCTAGGCCCTTTTCCTGCATCCACTTTGGGGAATAAGTGGATAGCTGTCGCGACGGATCATACAACCCGGTACGCTATCACGCGGGCTTTGCCGACCAGCTGCGCCACAGACGTTGCCGATTTTCTCCTGCACGACGTCATACTTCACCATGGCGCCCCACGCCAACTCCTAACAGATCGTGGGCGCTATTTCCTTTCCCGAGTTATCGACGACCTGCTTCGCTCCTGCGAGACGAAACATAAATTTACGACAGCTTACCACCCGCAAACTAACGGACTCACTGAACGATTCAACCGGACTTTAACTGATATGCTCGCTATGTACGTATCGTCCGACCACCAGGACTGGGACGTTGCATTGCCCTTCGTTACGTTTGCCTATAATTCTTCACGCCATGATGCAGCTGGTTTTTCACCTTTCTATCTGGTGTTTGGCCGTCATCCAACTTTACCTTTCGACACCATCTTTCCGACAGCTGTCGACTTTACGACTGAATACACCCGTGATGCTATCACCAGGGCTCGCAAAGCACGAGAAGTTGCTCGTCAGCGCCTTTTAGCATCGCAAGATCACCAGCGGCATCGTTACGACTCACATCACCGCCAAATTTCCTTTACACCAGGTTCTCTTGTGCTATTGTGGACTCCGACTAGACGCGTCGGACTTTCTGAAAAACTGCTTTCCCGGTACTCGGGACCCTACCGCGTATTGCGCCAGGTGACAGATGTGACCTACGAGATAGCCCCGCTCGAGTCTTCCTCCGCCTCCGCTTCGCTGTCTACAGACATTGTCCACGTATCCCGCCTTAAGCTTTACCACTCGGCAACACAATAGAAAGCACCGAGACGGTGCTTCAGCACCCGGGGGTTATGTTACGAGACAATGCCCCACTTAAACAGTGAGATAGGCGCCGAGGAAGACGAGGTGATTTGGGTGCGCGCGCTCTCTTGTTCGCCATCTTGGCTTGCGCGTTGGCGCTGTGTAAATATATTTTAAAACGCCTAGTTTCCCTTGTGCCTTCACGCAACAATATGTATTACGTTCGTTTCATTAGGCACAACTCTGAAAAAAAATATTTGCTAGGAAAATTTCGCTTAGATTACAGTTATATGCAATTATTTCGCATGAATATAGTAGACCCGCATTTACGACCCCTACTACTTTACTTGCGGCTACTTTACTGACAACTACAATGACTTCAATGACAACCAATTTTCACATATGAGCTACAACAGCAGAGCGTCAATGACTTACGCTTGACAAGAAACAGCTCATCACTTTTTGCTTGGCCGATTCACCCAACAACATGACAATCATGATGATGTCACTGCGCAGCGTCATAAGTTCCCGAAATGCACTGGGGGCCTGTGACCACACGCCAGAAAAAAAAACATTAAAAGAGAGGGGGAAGGAGCTATACAACGTGACGAATCATTCAGTACATTGCAGTTGTAGTGCCGTTGCTATGGCTAGCGCTGTTCACTGCGGTCATCTGCAATGCAAAAGACAAGCATAACTTATTACACGTTGCTGTCAGAGCTGCATTTTACTTGTGCATATTTATCACATTTTCTGACAGGAGGTCCCCCTTCAGCCAAGTGCTTTGGGACCTCCTTCTGCATGTTTATGTAAGCATGTATGTTTTGTACGAAACTAAAAATAAACTGAAACTGAAACTGAAGATAATGAACGCCGCGAGCCTGCCACCAGGTGGCAATATGTGGTGTGACTATATTATTGGGGCTAATGGTTCGCGCATCGACACGAGCATGGCAGTGCGCATTTCTTGCACACGCACGTGTATCTAGCTGGTCAATAAACATATTTTAGGCCACCCTCCTTTTCAAGGTCGCTTGGAGGGTAGCGTCCACACGCTCAGCAAATGCCACACGCGAAACCAGTTTTGAGAATCTTCGATCGTAAAATTACACCGGTATAAGCAGCCCCCGAGTTTCAACAAAATATTTCAAAATGATCCAAGGGTCCAGTTTTTTTAGGCTTCAAGTATAACGTTTCGACCCGGCGGTACAAAGACGAAATAGACATTAAAATAATTTACTCTCTACAAATAAGCACAAGTTCCTCTTCCAGAACCATGGCATGCATGTCAATCACCTACGTAACCGAGCAAATACGCGTAGAGGTGTGAGGGCTGGTTTCCTTCAAAACCGTAAATAATTATAATGTAAAAAAAAACTAAACGTTCATCGTTCCTACCTAAAATATCATATTCTTTTAAGCAGTGACGTCAGAGTCTGCGACGAGTTCCTGCTACGCTACATTAGGTGCCAAAGAACACTCACCCCCCCCCCCCCCCTCCACGGACGCCAAGAACCGCCATCGTGCGACAGTCACCGGCAACAAAATGTAGCGGGTGGGAAAGGCGCATCTTTTTTTGAGGCAAAGAAAGCGACGAGCGGCAAACGACATTGTCACGCGCTCCAGGGGCCGGCTGCATTGATTGAACTTGGCCGCAAGCCGACATGCGAGCGTGTCGAAGCCGACCGTGACCCACTATCGAGAGAAATGGACAGGGTCGTACGTTGATGATGGGGAAGCCCGTTGCCTTTATTTTTGGGACGATACTCGTGTGTACGGATCGAAATCGACTTTCGAATCGATGGTCACGTGGACAACGACGGTCTCCGTCATGACAGACCGTCCATATCTCAATGGGACCCTTCGTCCTCATACCCCCTTTCCCCTCTCGCGACTCACGAAAAGCCAACGTTTACACGGTACGTGGTCATGCCCTGGCCTACGGCATTTTTTAGTATATGACAATAAGAGGGAAGCAAAACTTTATCTTGAAGATTGTTTAATGTTGGATGGCTGCTACCGTTCTAATGTTGATGTCACTGTTCTATTACTGTTGGACATGTTGCGCCTAACTATGAGTACAACTCAGGAACTCTTGGCTGGAGTTGCTGCAACTAGGCTGTGAGCAAACACTTCACACATACGACATTTTGTCTTACGAAAACTCGCCGTAAGTGTTATTTTTTTCCTTTCAGGACACCCCTCGCGTCTGATTAAAACTGACCTTCAGATCGACGCTGCAAAGACGTTTTCATGGTAACCACTTTCTTTCTTCTTTTTCTCGGCTTCTTTCACTTCGCAAGACACTTGCTTGGAGGCCCGGTCGCGTCATCTTTTAGACCCGATTGAGAAAACTTCGGTTAGACGAATGGTCGATGGAGGCCGGTATGAAAAAAAAAGCAGCATATCCACGGGGTGAATGATGGAGAGTAGGCGAAGCATCCGTCCATCCATTCGTTCTTGCTTCCGTGCGTCCATGCGTCCGTCTGTGTGACCATCCGTACGTCCATCCGCCCGTCCGCGCGTGCATTTGTTCGTGCGTCCACACGTCCATCCGTGCACCCGTCCCTGCGTTCATCCATGCGTCCATCCGTCCGTGCAGCCATCCGTGCGTCCATTCACGCATCTGTCTGTGTGTCTGTCCATCTAGTCAACACTCCAAGCACCACCATCTCGCATCTTTTCATCATATATTCCACATATAGAAAGCACCGCCATCCAGCGGACATTCCAAGGACTAAACGAGAGGTGGCCCACACACACTTTCTTACGGCTACTTCGTGTCTGCTTCCCACCTTTCACCTCCTCGAGTTCATAGTTCACTGTATTCATGGCGCTGCGGCTCAACGCTCGCTAAACCTTTTTAAAACCAAGGAGGTTACGCCCAGCAAGTGTAACGTAGCCACCCTTTCTTTTCGAATAGTGCTCAATGTACATGCCAATGGCTGCTAGTGGAGAATGAGAGACGGGAGGATTCGGCTTTTAGTTAACGCGCACTCTGCCAATATTTTATTGTTCAACAACGCACAGGAGAAATCTCCCACCAGCACCACCTTGCAGGTCAAAGCGTAAGACATGTTACGTACTACGACAAGAGACGAACGGGTGCCGCTTTAAGGAGCTTCGCCCCTAAAAGAGTCAGAAGAACTTCTTTAGACTTTTTAAGGCCAGATTACCAGTCGATGCGTTGCCCTGTGCAGACGCACGCATGTCGCCTGCATGTCCGTTTGTAAGGTCTCGCTTCTTGTTTGCGCCTCCCACTGAAATTCAGCATTTTTTCTTTTTTTTATTTGAATATACTGCAGGCCCTTCACGGCCCAAGCAGGAGTGGGTACACAGATACATCGAAATACATACATTGCCAGAGAAGAAAAAAAAAATGAACAAAAAAATCATGGTGCAAATTCAATACACTGTATGCGGTTGATGAAAGAGTCAATCGTACTACAACAAACAATGTCATTGGGTAGGCTGTTCCAGAGGGAGATAGCCGACGGAAAAAGTGAATGTTTGTGAGCGTTTACACGACTTAAGGGTTGGCGTATTGTTTTAGAATGATTTAGTCGGAATGATTGTTTAGGCGGATCTTGCAGGTAATGAGAGCGTGATATGTGGAAATGACCATGATATAATTGGTAAAGGAATTTTAATCGTGACATTATTCTGCGTTGAAAAAGTTGTTTTAAGTTTGCCCTTGCGAGTAAATCTGCGGTACTGGACTGCCTCGCGAATTCTGAATATACGAACCTTACTGCCAATTTTTGTATTCGTTCTATTTTACTAATCAGGTACTTTTGATGTGGACTCCAGATGAGATCGGCGTACTCTAAACATGGTCTAATTAGTGTTTTGTAGGCATTTATTTTAATATGTGGTGGTGCATTGCGCAGTTTTCTTCTCAAGAAAGATAACTTCTTTTCCGCTTTCTGACACATGGCCAAAATGTGTGGTTCCCAGTTAAGGTTCGGCGTGAGTGTAATGCCTAGGTATTTTACTTGATTGCATTTTTCGATAATTGAGTTTCCAATCCTATATGTATAGTTAAGGGGGGTTTTCTTATTTGTAAAAGAAATGCAATGCGTTTTTGATGTGTTTAGTTTCATGCCCCAAGTATTGCACCAGGAATAAATTGCCTGAAGTGAATTGTTAAGTTTAGTTTGGTCGTCTGAATTGCGCACTACTGTGTACACGACACAGTCGTCGGCAAACAGACGCATCTGAATAGGGTTCTCAACGGAAAAGTGGATGTCGTTAATAAACATTAAAAACAGCAGAGGTGCAAGAACCGATCCCTGAGGTACACCAGAATAAACATCAAGTGGTTCTGATAGCTGATTGTCAATTTTAACGCTTTGTTTCCGTTTAGTTAAGAAGCTGTTGATCCAGGATATTATTTTGATATCAATACCAAAAGCCGATAGTTTTTTGACTAAATCCAGATGTGGGACAACGTCGAACGCCTTAGAAAAGTCTAAAAATATAGCATCTAATTGGACGTTATCGTTGATTGCGTTGGCTATGTCATGGGTTAATTCAGCTAATTGGGTTATAGTTGAGAGGCCTGATCTGAAACCATGCTGTTGTTTGTAGAGAAGTTCGTTTGTTTCTAGGTGAGTTATTATGGCCTTGAAAATTACATGTTCCATTATTTTGCAGCACGAACTCGTAAGTGACACTGGGCGGTAGTTGCTTATTTCTAGTTTGGGGCCTGATTTATGTATAGGAACTACTACAGCATTGCACCAGTCGTCTGGTATTTGTGAAGTTTGAAGAGATAACGTGTATATTTTAAAGAGATACTTAGATGTCCAATTAGCGTATCGGCTTAAAAATGAGTTAGTGATTTGATCGGGGCCCGTAGATTTCTTTTGATCAAGCTTTTGTAATAGAGAAAGTATGCCCTCCTCACTTACGATTAATTCTTCCATGGGTATTTTCACAGTATAAGGAGGTAGTTGCGCATTACTGGTATGTTTCGTGAAAACTGACTGAAAAAACTTGTTCATCTCATTAGCAATGTGTTCGGGATCTTTAATGACTTGTTCCGAATTTTTAATTTGTGAGATTGAGTCTCGTTCATCTGATAAGTATCGCCAGAATTTTTTGGGACAGTGCGCCATAAACGAAGCTAATGTAGTGTTAAAGAAGCGGGTTTTTGCTTCTGACATTTTATGCTTTAATGTCCCGATAAGATCACGTACGTTGTTTTTGGTTCCCTTTTTCTGCCGTCGTTTTATTTTTCTTTTCAGTTGAATTATCTCACGCGTTATCCAAGGGTATTCTCGGTTGATGCGTTTCTTTTTATTCGGAATGAATGTGTCTTCGCAATATTTAACAGTGCTTTTAAAATGCGCCCAAAGTTCTTTTACGTCTGTAAGCTCAATGAATTCATGAAATTGTGTTTCCAGGAAACGTAGCACAGCAGGGTCATTTGCACGTGCGTAATCTTTAAAGTAAGTAGGTAGTGGCTTTTTGTATTTCTTCGCGCATGAAATGGGGCAGGTTAAGGTAATCGATTTGTGATCGGAAATGCCATTCTCGATGGACGCAGAAGAACCTTCTAATGTACTACTTACAAACGCTAGGTCAAGTAAAGACGATGACGTCGCAGTGATCCGAGTGTTATCAGTTACTAGTTGATTCAATGAAAACGCGAACGCTACGTCCAGTAGTAATTCTGAACTAGCAACGTCACGACCATCATGTGAACCATTGTTCCAATTTATTCCGGGAAGATTAAAGTCCCCAGCAAGGATAATTTTTGACCTAGAGTTAGTATGCTTTGAAAGATAATCATGAATCACTTCAATGTAGTCAGGTGCCGCATTTGGAGGCCGATATACCCCTCCTACAATTATACTTTTATCATAATATGTTATTTTGCACCAGACGCTTTCGTGGTCGGGAATGCCATCGAGTTCAAAGGATTTGATATTTTTTTTAATTGCTACCGCTACGCCCCCGCCTCTTGACCCTCTATCTTTACGGAGCAGTCTGTATGAGGGAGGGACGACTTCCGAGTCACGTACTCCGGAGTGAAGCCAAGTCTCTGTTATTATTAGAACGTGAGGTTGGTAGGACGAAATTATGTTCTCTAGTTCATCAAACTTGTTTAGCACACTTCTGGCATTGAGGGAAACGATTCTAAGTGTTTTAGTACTGAGCTGTCAGTTCGAGTTTTTCTTATTTGTAGAAGTTTTATGCGTAGTTGAAGTTGGTCGGTTGTTTCGTGGTGGACCCGCTTTCTTCGATATATCTGTTCTAGCATTCTTTACTGGGTCCCAAGTATAAACTTTATCATTGACTTTCAGTTTATCGAACGACAGTTTGACTTTTGCTCCTTTGGCCCTTTCGTTTGCCGCAGAGTGCCATAAGTGCGCGCGCATATCCCTTACTCTTTTGGAAAAATCTTCGGAAACGGATAAGGGCGTACCCTTGAGTTTATAACAGCAAGATAAGATTTTGTTTTTTTCACTGTAGTCGAAGAGACGTAGGATGATTGGCCTTCCCTGGCTGGTTCTATGGTTGCCTATTCTATGAATTCTTTCGATGGTCTTTACTTCGATTTCGCCCTGCGTCATTACTGCAAGTAGAAATAGCACGTCATAATGTGGGACTTCAGCGATGTGTGCCTCGGAAAGTAACGCGTCTATTGCAGGCGTCATCATCAACACCATCGTGATTAGCCTGACTACGTCCACTGCAAGATGAAGGCCTTTCGAATGTTCCGCCAGTCTTCTCAGTCCTCTGCTTGCAGCGGTCACTTGATACTCACAAACTTCCCAATCTCATCTGCTGGTCTAACTTCCTGTATCCCCCTAACCCGCTTGCCTTCTTTAGGGATCCAGTTGGATACCCTTAATGACCACCAGTTATCCTGTCTACGCGGTACATGCCCGGCCCATGTCCATTTATTCTTCTTGTTTTCAGCTATAATATCCTTAACTCCCGTTTGTTCCCTAATATACTCTGCTCTCTTCTTGTCTCGTAAGGTTACACCTACCATTTTTCTTTCCATTGCTCGCTGCGTCGTCCTCAATTTAAGCTGGACCCTCTTTGTAAGTCTCCAGGTTTCTGCTCCGTAGCTAAGTACCGGTAAGATGCAGCTGTTATATACCTTCCTCTCGAGGGATAGTGGCAATCTACCTGTCATGATTTGAGTGTGCTCGCCAAATGTGCTCCACCCCATACTTCTTCTTCTAGTTACTTCATTCTAGTGGCTCGGCTCCACGGTTATTACCTGCCCTAAGTAGACATAGTAGTGTACAACTTCAAGTGCACTATTACCTATCTTGAAGCGCTGCTCTCTTCCGAGGTTGTTGTACATTACTTTCGTTTTGTGCAGATTAATTTTAACACCTACCTTTCTGCTCTCCTTGTTTAACTCCGTAATCATGATTTTCAATTCGTCCCCTAAGTTACTCAGCAATGCAATGTCATCGGCGAAGCGCAGGTTACTAAGGTACTCTCCATTAACTGTTATGCCTAACCGTTCCCATTCTAGGAGTCTGAAAACCTCCTGTAAGCACGCGGTAAATAGCACAGGGGAGATTGTATCCCCCTGCCTTACACCCTTCTTGATTGGTATTCTGTAACTCTACAGCAGTTGATCCGCTGTAGAGTTTTTCCAGGATGCTTATATATGGTTTGTCGACACTACGCAGTGTCTGCGTGACTGCTAATATTGCTACTGAATCAAACGCTTTCTCTTAATATATGAATGCTATGTATAGTGGTTGGACGTATTCTGAACATTTCTCTATCATTTGATTGATAGTATGAATGTGGTCGATTGTTGAGTAGCCTGTACGAAATCCTGTTTGATCTTTTGGTTCACTGAATTCTAATGTCTTAATTCTGTTAGAAATTACTTTTCTAAGTAGCTTGTATACGACGGGGAGCAAGCTGATTAGCCAGCGAATCTTCAAGTCCTCTTCGTCCCCTTTCTTATGGATTAAGATGATGTTCGCACTCTTCCACGATTCTGGTACCGTTCCCCCGTCAGGACACACTTCGTAAACAGGGTGGCCAGTTTTTTTAACATAATCTGTCCTCCATCTTGCAGCAGATCTAATGTTACCTGATTCATCAGCAGCTTTGCTTCTTTGCATTCCCTCCAAGACTTTCCTAACTTCTGTCATTACCGGTGAGATGTCATCTGGCGTTCTCCTAGTTTTTACATTCCACATCGATAGTTCCACATCGATATCCACATCGATAGTTCAGTTGCCCTCCTTGTCCACTTATTTTTTCACTCTATCTTTCTCTCTTTCACCACCCTCTTCCCCAATCCCAGTGCAGGGTAGCATACCGGATACTAGCATCTGGTTAACCTCCCTGCCCTCCTTTCGTCTCATTTCTCTCTCTCTCTATCTTGTCAATTATAGCATACATCTGGTTTTTGCCTATCCCAAGCTTCCTCGTTACCAATTTGACGATCCACTCTTGAGAGTATGTTCAATTCTTTCCATGTTATACCTTCCTACATCATACATTTTACGCTTATTATTCAACTTTGAAAGCTCTGCCAGTTCTATTTTGTTTGTTGTGTTTGAAGTTTTCATTCTTTGACGTTTCTTAAAGAGATTAATCTTCGTCTCCTGGGACAGCTTGCAAGGGTCCCGTCTAACTACCGTACCTGCAACTGTCACTGCACACTTCGTAGTGATACTCGTCAGATTATCATTCGTTGCGTCAACGCTTAGGCCGGTTTTCTTAATGTGAGCCGAGTATCCGTTCTGGAGCGAGGCTCTGATTTTCTGTTCGTTCCCTGTCAAAGCTAACTCATTCGTTGGCTTTTTGCGTGCAAGTGTGACAGCGAAAGCTGTTATGAGGTCACAACAAGAGTCGCCTGCAGGGTCGCAGTTGTGCGCAGCCACCGCCGCTGGGGGTCGTGAGCAATATCCCACGAAATAAGAAAAAAAATCTTAGTAGTTAAAAACACCAAGGACACAGCGGGATTCGAAACCGGGTCCCCTGCGTGCCAGCACAGTATTTCTATCACTGAGCCACGATGATGCTTGTAACACCGTTGAAAACTGGCTTTAGGCAGGATTGATGTCGAGAAAAGGATTGCGCTTATTATTTTTCTCAACCTTTGCAACATTCCTGGGTGCTGAGCACTGTCGCATGAGGTCCGCCTCCCCGAGTTTGCCAACGGCATCGATTACATTACCTTGATGTTCCTCTAAGTTCCGTCATTGAATCTGTTACTGAAGCGAACACCGAACGTAATACTGCAATGGTAGAAAAGGGGGCAATATAGGACGCAGCCTAAACTCGCGTCAACAGAGACATTGAGACCCAAAATGTATATACACCTCTATCAGGGACGGCGAAACGCGAATTGCCTTTCGCACGAGAGAGCGCCCTTGATTGATGTTTACCCACTGGAGAAATGATCTACCTCCTCAGTGCAAGGAAATGACCCACCATTGAGCGAAACCGAAGACGAAACCGCTGCACTGAGACGGGTCATAAAGATTGCAGAGGCTCTCTCCTTTCAGTAGGAAATAAAGATTGCCCTTACCGGCGCGTCCTTCGAAGGACGTCACCTCATAATACAGAAGTCTATGCGTTGGATTTTTTTTTCTCTTCAAGATACGATAGCAACGAACGATATACTCATGTACGCGACTACGGCATTCATATTCTTGACCGCGATGATTCTCCTGCTGTGATTTTAGTACCCAATATCAGCGTTGCTGCGTGATTGGACGTTGTAAAGCGTCATTTTCAGCATACAGGGTGTTCGTGTGACCGCATTTTATTGCATGTATTGTGTTACGCAAGTAGACGAAATTTCGCGTTGTACAACAAGATTCCTGGCCACAATATGCTGATTGATTTGATTGATTTCTGGGGTTTAACGTCCCAAAACTATTATATGATTATGAGAGACGCCGTAATGGAGGGCTCCGGAAATTTCGACCACCTGGGGTTCTTTATTGTGCACCCAAATCTGAGCACACGGGCCTACAACATTTCCGCCTCCATCGGAAATGCAGCCGCCGCAGCCGGGATTTGATCCCACGACCTGCGGGTCAGCAGCCGAGTACCTTAGCCACTAGACCACCACGGCGGGGCTGGCCACAATATGCTGAACAGAGAGTAATAGCTGAGCGGCTCAGTGGTGCCAGCACATGAGCTAAATCCAAACTGGGCATGCGCGGCACGCCGAGCGAGCCAGTGATTTTAAGGAGCGTTCCGCTCGCCCGCTCATTTCGTCCCCTCAGCGGAGCGTGCGGAGCGGACCGGCGTGCGAGCGCTCTCGAGACATTCGCCTCTGCTCTATCGACACTGGTTTCAACCATGTTCAACAGGCGCCGCCGCAATGCGTTCCGCTGTCTCCGCTGTTAAGTTCCCTAGATGAAACAACTTGTTTTATATAGGGACCTTACTCCGCTGTAAGGTCCCTAGATGAAACACGTTTTCTTTTTTATGTAGGGACCTTACTCCACTGTTTCTGCTGAAACAAGTGGCTCGGATTTTATTATTCCTTTTGTCTAGCACTCCGCTCGCCCCTCCACTGGTCCGCTTAGCTATTACTGGCGTTCCCATAGCGCGTGCGCCCAACTCCATCCGCCCACTCAACCAGAACACTCATCACTATCTCGGCTATGCTACAACGCAAGCGGCGTGTTAACGGGGCTCTGAAAAATCTCTGAAAGTAGCGGTTTGTTCTCTTGACATTGCTCATTTTCGGGGCACAGTTCATGACGTCAGCAGTTTGCTCACGTGATGTAAGGCTGAAATAAGCTGTCGATTGGTCGATGAATGAAACATATTTATTGTAAATTGTTTCGTAGTCTGCTTTGTCATGCAGTTGTATGCCCGTGCTGCCCTGTTTTCCTTGGCTATCTGGCCCGATAAATTGAGTAAACTTTGTTTTTTCTGCTTTTGTGACTGGGCAAGCACAGATAGCAGTGTGCATTGGAAAAGTCCGTACGCCTTGCTGGCTCAAGGCTGAGTGGAGGAATCCCACATATTCTATGAAGAAATAAATGTTGAGGAGAAGGCAAAGGTTTTTGGAATGGTAGTGAAAAAAAAAGAAACTGCTGTCTCGCCTATGAACTCAATGTGGTTTAATGTCCTTTAAGCGTGGTTGCTAGACCACCTCGTCCATGCTTGAGTAGAGCCGATATTTGTATAGTAACTGTATGTGGTCCCGTATACAGTTACTCTGGGTGCTTTACGCTAGGTTACCCTAGGTGCCTGCTCTGCGGAGCGACCCCTTCAGGCAGTTACAGGCTTTGACGTGGTCCGTTAAAAGCACGCGCGGCCTTGTAGTTAGGATGACCTCGTCAGAGCCCGAAACTGCCTGAAGATGTCGCCCCACGCAGCGAGAAACCGGCTGCTCGCACGCTCTACACAAACGTTGCCAAGACTGTGCGTACTACAAGACATGCCCACCTAAGGCGCGCGCTACACGTGTTACGACGGGACCGGCCGAGGGGGGTCAACTACCAATAGATTCGCTGTTAAAAAAATTATGGCCCATCATCTTGGAGCTTCCGTAACAAATAACTTCTCCTCCCTCGCAGGCATGGCTGTTCTAGTTAACGTCTCGATGAAGATCGTGGATGTTGACGACATCAACGAAGAAAGAATGGTAAGTTCTTATTAGGAACTCTTTTTGGAGGGCCGAAAGCTTTGTTTGCAACTTTTTTACAGGGATTTGTATCTTTACATATGGTAATGCCGAATTGAATCGTAAATGCTCTAACGCATCGTATAATTTATGCTAGCGTCATAATTTAGAACGTTTCTGCGTCAGTTCAAAACGGCCACCATAAAAAACTATAGAGCTGCACAGCGCAGCAGAATCTGCGACTACGTGCGTTAGAGATTAGTTGACGCTAAACGCGCTGTTTTCAAATACTGGGACCCGCTGGTGGTGAAGAATAAAACAATGTGAATTTTCGAACGTGCCCCACTCAAAAAAAAAAAACACCACCCACATCTTCCAATGGGGGAACTTGAGTAAATGCGTCGCAGAGTGGTGGGGGTATCGCTTGAGCGTTGCGTAATTGGGTATGGTTAGGAAATGCCCAACTGTTATTCGGTCTTTCTTATTCCTAATGAATGAAGAAGAAGCGTTGCCTTCAACGAGTGATGGGACGCTGATGTTGGGTCGCGCCCCACTACTGGTTGGCGGTACTGTTGCTTCCGTCGCATTCACTCGAGTCAAGCAAAGCGTCAAGTCGAGCGAAAGCCAAGCAAAGACGCCCTTGACTGAATTCCGAACGCGCGCTCCGCCGCTCCGAACGTGCACTACGCCGCTCCGAACACGCACTCCAACGCTACGAACACGTGCTCCGACGCTCCGAATGCGCGCTACGCCGCTCCGAACGCCCGCTCCGAACGCCCACTCCGACGCTCCGAACGCGCGCTCCGACGCTCCGAACGTGCACTACGCCGCTCCGAACACGCACTTCAACGCTCCGAACACGTGCTCCGACGCTCCGAATGCGCGCTACGCCGCTCCGAACGCCCACTCCGACGCTCCGAATGCGCGCTACGCCGCTCAGAATGCGCGCTACGCCGCTCCGAACGCCCACTCCGACGCTCCGAACGCCCACTCCGACGCTCCGAACGCCCACTCCGACGCTCCGAACGCGCGCTCCGCGGGAGAGGAGTACGGGGGAGAGTCTGAACGTTTAGTCGCTCGCGCTCGGTTCGTGCCACGCCGGGCAGACTCGGCGCGGTGTTGGGCGTGGCTTGCCACCGGCTCCTCCTAGGCGCATGAGCGGCTAGGTTGTTGATGAGCGACCTCGCCGAGGTTTTACTGCGGACACCTGACGTTTTACCTCGAGTTTTAGGACCTTCGCTCTTCGAAAAATTGTTGACGGTTTTCAATAGTACGTTTTCTTCAGAGGAGGAGCGGACGTGTTTTCGACAAACTATTAACGCTTCAGAGTGCGATAGCCACCCTACTACAGGACAGCTCTAAGCTAGAAAAAACGTATTTAGAAAAAAGAAAGTGTTTAACGATTTCGAGTCCATCGTACTCAACTATGGGAGAGTTGTGAGCCGTCCCTGTCAGTCACAAATCGTGTGTTTAGAACAAATATTCGACCATTCAGTCAACGGTTTCGACTACTTCTTACTCAACTATGGGAGAGAAGTGAGCCGCCCACTACGGATACAATCGAGAATAAAAAGAATCTGCCGACTGCTCCTTTCAATGTGAGGGGCTGTTGTCACGTAAAACCTCCAACACTTCTCAACCCAAAGTTAGCTCTTGACACAGATCAATAAATGATTATTCCAAAACATACAAAGAAACTTCCCTAACCTTGCCATATTTCGCTGCAAGATAACGTTATTTATTCCAGTATTTGTCAAAAAAATCAACATGCAGAGAAACAGTCCGTCGATTGAGACTGGCATTGCGTCAGCGAAGCGGTCCATGGTCGCACTACAAAAGGTGGTAGCTGTTATATCAAGATGTTGGCAAGTCCGAACCTTGCACAGTAAAACATAGTTCGATATGCAATCGCTTCAATGTTGACAAGATTGAGACATTTGCGCTTGGCATGATCTACGCCATAGCGACAGCGCATGGAGTAGCCTGTCAGGCGAACAGCCAGGCTAGCATCTCTAGCTTTTCATTAAAGCGTTTCTCTTTCAAATCTACTTCACATATATGTTGTGTGCCTCAGTTTGTGGCATCAGCAACCTCCAGTAACTGCCGTTAACAAATCGACATGGCAGCAGACATGCTCACACGATCGCTTGCCTCAATCCTGCTTGCTCACTGTATTGACGGCACTCAAAGAATTATAAAATCGGCGATCGCTTTAGGTCATCTCACGTTGGTGACAAGGCATCGGGTACGTTTTGACCTTATAACTGAGGTCAGGTGTTTGTTCAGCTTCCCCTGCTAGACCTAGTGTTCAAAGGTCTGAGAGTAGATCTTGGATACAGTACGAAAAAGTGACAAATACAACAGTCTCGAGGCTTCACGACGCAAACTTAAAGCAAGTAACAGCGTTACTTTTTAACTTGCGGATCACATGACGCCCGACGACGCTTACACAAATTCAAGGTTGAAGGAACCCGCTTGGACGGATGGCGCCACGTTGTATCTTTGTCCCTACGCCGCCGTCTTCTCGGTGTTACTCGCTTAGCGTGTGCGCACAGACACCATGGATACACTGAGTAGACGACGCGGCGCGGACAAAGAGATATTGAGCTGAGTTGCCCAAGTCTCCATCTCGGAGATTTCTGGTACGGTTCATTTTTCGCGATAGGTATACCGCTCAATTTGCTTCTTGTGTTACACATCTCAGGAAGAAGCCTCAAACACTTCGCAAGTTTTATTAGAGGTCACCTCACCGAAACACATCTTAATACATCACTTTAGTTGAGAACATGGATCCCTCATTCATAATTAACTTTGCATGTGTGTCAAAGGTCACCGCCCGCTTTTCCACGTAGTCATCAACCGGCTTTAGTATCAGAGTTTATTGCCTCACAAATCGTCTGCCGCAAACGTTTTTCGATTCCCTTAATAACGAGAAAAGTTACAGGGCTTTGTCGCATGATTAAAGCACTCTCTTCTCTCCTACCGACCAAATCAATAAATTCAAGGCATACAAACGTGCGAGGACCCAAAAAAAATGGCCCCACCTCCTCGAAGGAAATCGCGAGGAAAAGTGAATGCATTGTGTAGCGTCCATAAAGGCGTTTCGCACGTAAGAGCCCAACGTTAGAAGAATAATGTTTTCTTTTTTTTCTTACTTCGTGCAGCTTCGTGCAGAACGAGGCGTTTTTCTTTCGCGAGAAACGCGATATGCGTTTCCAGCTATAGTGGCTAGCGTGCACGGTTGAAAAAAGCGCGCGCGCACGCAGCTGTTGCTATGGGGAGAGGGTGGTGGACAGATCCTGACGGACGCCTGACATAGCCCGACTAAGAAATGCATTCGCATTTTAAAAACGCATGACACACAGTCACTGCGTGCCATGCGTCTTTTTTGGTCTTCGTATGTTTGTGAGCATATTGATCATGCCAAACCAACACGCCCAGACCGCCATCACTGTGAACGTACAGACAAGCGTGATGGCAGCTAAGCATAGAGGGGTAGTAACGGTGGAAAGAAGCTACGTCAGCCTGCTTCACGGACACTAGCGCGCGTGATGAGACGCGAACGCTCCCTCCCCCCCCCCCCCCGTTGTGATTGTTGTGTGCAAGTGTTCCCCACTGAGCAATGTGAGCAGACTATGGAGCACTGCGCCGGCAGGTGGAGCCACCTTCAGACAAGAAGTGCGTCTGATCTAAACGCCGCTTTTAATTAACGCTGGTTATTGGCCGATTGCATGCTGTCTGACGTTCTACGTCTAACAGCAGACGCCGGCAGCTCCGAAGACAGCGAGCACAGGCCGTATTAAGCAAATAGGACTCCTGAAAAAAAAAGACAACTTCATGCTGTGCTTCTAACTCTTGCCGCGCCGAATTCCAAGATTTGGCTGAGATGTTCATAGTAGCGCCGGCTCTGCGCAAGTTGGATTGAATATGTATGGTTTAACGTCCCAAAACCACCATATGATTATGAGAGACGCCGTAGTGGAGGGCTCCAGAAATTTCGACCACCTGGGGTTCTTTAACGTGCACCCAAATCTGAGCACACGGGCCTACAATATTTCCGCCCCCATCGGAAATGCAGCCGCCGCAGCCGGGATTTCGTCCCGCGACCTGCGGGTCAGCAGCCGAGTACCTTAGCCACTAGACCACCACGGCGGGGCTCTGCGCAAGTTGTGTTTTTTGATCAGGCACTGGCGATAGTGTGACTAGTCTAACTGAACAAGAACGGTGACTTTGTGACCGTACCAGAGAAATAAACAACGCTGTTCAGATAAAGAAGAGGCAAATTCTCGCTTCACATCTGCTGGTAAGCAGTCCGGAGTGCTTCCGCTCCATTAATAACTAACCTCTCTGTCCTTCCTCTATCCGTCCTCCACTCCATTAAGGTTTAGCAGCCTTGATTTTCACGGAATTCTGCGTAGAAACAAATCGATCGCGAAGATTTTGGAAGTGGGAGGTAGTGGGCGCTAACGTAAAGCCACTGAATTCTTTTTGTGTTTATTTTTTCACTTCAGTGTTCCTGTCAGCCTTTTTTCTACCCTACAACTCCGCAGGACTTCCGGCTGCACACGTACATCGAAGAGAGCTGGCGCGATGGCCGGCTCCGCACCAACCCGTTCGCCGACAGATGGCGCCGCATGTCGGTACCCCGACACGTCGCTCGTCTCATGTGGACGCCCGACGTGGTGTTCTCCAACACCAAGAGGAGCAGCATATTCCGCCAATCGGTGGACAGCGTCGCCTACAAGATCGCGAGGGACGGATCCGTGCACAGACTCACAAGGCAAACCCCCCTATACGATTTCGCTTCGCATTCAAGTTCCAAGCTATCTGTTCTGTTTCTGTGCAAAGCGGTTGCATGAGCATTGAATTACAGTAAAGCCTCGTTACATGATACACTTATACAGCAAATTATCGGTTATAGCGTACTAAATATGAACTGTGATTGGCTGCGTTTTACTTATATCTCTTGGCAAAACGACAGTAGATAGAAAAACGATTTTTCGCGTATTGGTAAAGCATCATTTCAGAATCCCCGAAACGTCACTTTTACCGCGAAAAGATGCTTGATAAGAGAGAAAATGCGCGAAAAGTAAATGCGAATGGAGACCCCACACTGAGAATTCGGCACCCAACACAAGGACATAGATTTCGAAAGCGTCTACTGTGTTCTACACAGCTTTTAATCGGTAAAAAATGAAGTACATCGTTATCCGAGCGTGCCACATACCTAGCATACGAAGTTTCAGAAAGTTTCATCGAGGCGATGTCGCGAAAATACGAAAAGCTTGAAACTCGTGACGTCACATGCGGAGATTTTGGGGCGAGAATTAAAAAAATTGGACTTCAACTTCATTGCTTCACTTTGGAGCCCCTTTAATAGCGAACCTGTTTGTAGTCGAGACTTCACCGTCAGTTGATGGCGCAGGTCACTTCGCCTTGTGATGTCGCTGGAGTGTGACGCAGTAGGAAGGGGAAGGGACTGCATGCGGCGTGTCGAGACGGGCCTTGGCGAGACTCGGTGGAAGTCGAATGAATAAGAGGGGTACTAAAATTGGGTGAGGCTCGGCTGAAAGGGTAAAAAAATCAACGAAACGGGTCACAGGAGGCGTTGTGTTGAGGTTCGGCGGAAAGGTTGAACTAATGAGAGGTACGCGAGAATTGGTTAGGGTGAACCTGACAAACGTGGGCACCAGCGTCACTATTTCGACAGCGTTCGCGAAGTGCATCTGGCCATGTTTATTTTATATAACAGAACCGAAAACGCGAGCACCACCGCAATATCAGCTGTAACAAATAAGTGTTCCATCTCTCTCTAGTACGAAATGCTACGAGAATACGGGAAAGAATTGCCTTGTTTATGGTGGCTTAGAAGTGTAGAGTAAGTTGTTTTAACAGCAAAGCTGCCGATGCTCGAGGTAAAACAGATAACCACGAAAAATTATAGTGAATGAGTATGTGCCAAATAACTACTGCCCCTGGTGATTTAAAACTGAAGACTTCTGTACTTACCACTAGGGGAAGATGGGCGTCGTAACTACTTCACTATCGAGGCACGCTAGCAGAGCAGAGCATAGCTTGGTATAGTATATTGTATTATAGTATATTATATTAGAGTATAGCTGCGGCAAAAGGGAGTGCGGGCTACGTTAACACATAGAAAGAAATAGAAAGAAAGGGAAGAAGACAGAAAGGAAAAGAGAGAGAGAAAGACTGATAACTACAAAAAATGAGAATAGCTTAATAAGTCAGAGAAAGGGAACGATTCACAGTAACAAAAGGAAAAATAACTGAAAGAGAATCAACGAAAGAGAGAGAAAACTAAGAAGAGCAGAGAAGTAACCAGTGTAAGCCAGAAGACTTGAGCTTCGACAAGCTCCGCCTTGCCAAGATTTGCGTGACTTACAGAAAACTACCCGCAATATCTTCGTAATTAGGAGTTTTCGTACGATGGGGTAGCTGATGCGATGGTGCCGATTTCCCTCTACTTTTACAACAAACATCGGTTATGTAGAACTAACTTAAGTGCTGCTTTGTTCTAACGACGTTGCACTGCACTGTTTCTCAAGTCCTTTTTTTATTAGCAGAACAAAAATGTATTATACAATATTGCTACCAAGATGGCCTACGAAGTACAAGCATATCTCAAGGGTGGCCTTAACAGACGCTGAAAAAAAATCTTCCACGCTGCTTCACAACTTGGTTCACTTCACTCATCTTTCTCCTTTTAACGCCACACCGAAGTATTTCACATCAACTGACGGTGGAATCCATTTATAACGCCAAACTCATTTTAGTTATTGTGACACTACTCCAGACTACAATTCTCCTAAACTTCAAATAAATATTTCTTGCTTACCCCAGAAGAACGGCGTGCCTCAAAATAACATAGAAAACGTTGTTTTTGTACAGAAGCAAGCCACAATTTTAGGATTTCCCGGTCCACTTGATCGATCTTTCAAATAACTGCTGCCGCGATAAGTAGAGCTAGTCACGTAGTCAGTGGGTCATCTTGTTTAATTATAGCGCCGATTGCGAAAATTATTATACTAACATCATTCTATCGTTCTGCTATGAGTAGCAGCAGGCACTCTTGCCACCCTATAACACTGATGTTTCACTGCACGGCTGAACCTTATTCGTTCAACTTTGGCATTACGTCTTGCCTGTTTTACTTTTTCTTTATTTACACCTTCAAGGGCAACTAATAGCTTCGCGTTCATCCTAATTCTGTGCAGGTACCTGTTTCAAGTTCGATGCCTAATGACGTTTCACAAGTACCCGATGGACATCCAGCACTGCCACTTCAAGGTTTCACTACGTGAGCGTCATGTGAAACAACGTTCGATGCGTTTATTGCCACTTTGAAAAAAATAGCAAGATATATGTATGATGACGATGATGATGATGCATACTTTATTAGGATCCAGACACCAGTGTCTATATTTCAAGTGCAAACCATGGGCACTGCATTCTTCAGATTACGCGTGCTCTGGCTAGTGGATAAATCATTGCATTGAGCAATGGTCCTGAGGAGTGACGTGCACCGGATATTGCACTATGGCAGTAGCGGCAGTGGCAAAGAGGGAGGAAATACAGCGTAACACTTGTGTGCGAGGTATATATACCGATAGGTCGGCGAACTCACCATAAGTCGACCAATTCAAACTCGCTCAGACTCAAATCGAGCAGTGCGTCTGAGTGATTCCAGGTGATTAACATTTCGATGAGTTCAAGCCTGAGTCAGTCTAGTTAAAGAAAGCTTTCGTGAGTGTGATTACGAGTGAGGTCGGCTCAGGAATAGTTTGTAGTTTGGTGAGTCCGAGTTTGAGTCAGCCCAAGTGCAAGATGTGTTTCTTGAGTCAGTATAAGAGACTTCAACCTCTTTTTCCGACGTATGGTCGTCTGTCCTCAACTTCAGCATTACTCTCAGCCTCACCTCCGTTGACGTTCACACTCACATTCACTGACACGTAGTCCAAAGCAGTGTCTTTCGTACATGATTTCAATATATATTGAGGCGCAAATGACAAAAACATGGGTCTTGTCTTCCCCCCCCCCCCTCCCAAATTCTTTCGAAGAACTACTAGATAAATATATCCTACACTATCATTTCCCTGAATAAAAATGAGCTTATTATACTGGCTTACGAGGAATCCCAAATCGCATTCGAAGGTACTGTATGAAAATGTGCCAAGAAGAGCCCCCATCACGGGAGATCTTGCTGGTACAGAACATTGACACCGTGGTCAAAAAAGATAATTCCAGGCAAACAGACTCATGAGTCCACTCACTCAGGCCGGCTCGCTGAATCTGAATGAGTAATGTTTTGGTGAGTCGGAGTCCGAACGAGTTCGGTTGAAAAAAAAAAAACGTTTCGTGAGCGTGCATCCGAGTGATCAAGTCAAGCTAAGAAAAATTTCGGTGAGTCTCAGCGAGTTATAAGAGCAAAATATATTTAACGAGTGAGCCTGAGTAAGCTCCGCAAGTTTCACCGCCCTAGGTGTATACCTTCGCAATTTTTAACGGCGGAGCTTTTTGAGACTAGCAAAAAGTTCTTGATTATGCGCCCACAGAGATATCATTATAATGACAGGCCCCTACCTCATTCATGGCATCTCCCGTGACATAGGAACGTGTTAAAATCTTGTAGAGTATAGTAAAGAACGGGTGGGCAAGGAAAGCGAAGGTGAAAACGAGGGAAAGCAGCAAGGAAAGAGTAAAGTATTCTGTAGTATACTATAGCAAGGGGGTTTCAATTGGAAGTGAGGGTGTGGAGGATGGATAGAAGGAGGGGTAAGGATAAAGTATTCTAACAATGTAGTATTGCACATCATTGTGCATTGTTGTACAGCAATGGGGTCGGAAATAAAAGTGGGGGTGAGCAAGAAGGAGATGGCACCAGCTTCACCGTTTTCTCAGTGTTCGCCCCACTATAGTCCGCAGCTGCCCGTTTTTTTTTTATCATATCGCGCGAGCTCCGACTACAGCAAACGGTAGTTCTCAATATCGGCGAGAAGCGACGAGATCGGCTACACGACGCGTGCTCTCTGAGCCTGACGTAGTAAATTCTCGTTACTTCTCGTCTATATTAGTCGAGAAGTGATGAGGTTTCCTACATGAAACTCAGTAGAGATTTTCTACACGAAGGCACCACTGGGTTCGAGGGTTAACGTTCATGACGTCATAGTAAAAAAGCAATGGTACATGTGACCTCGCGCACTTCAGTGAATACTGGTTGCCTTCAGTGGAGTGATACTTCGCCGGCGTGTTTAAAATGTAATGTTGCGGCCTTTTAAAGACTGCGGAGCTTTCTCATGGCAATTTCGGAAATTGTTGCTGCAGTCTTCTACGGCTCAGTTTTTTCGGTTCTTAACATCCTCCTCAACTTCGAATTTGACTGCTTCTTTACTTTACCTGTGACGCATTCTTTCAGTGGCCACGCCCAACTCCATCACGGAGCTCTGTTGGGAGGCTAGCGTGGATGACAAAGGCGAGAGCCTTGCCATAGAGTTCGTCGACCGAATCGAACCACTTCAGTTCCGCATCAAGCGGCCCAAAGTACATCGGTACAGCGAGAACTTCCTTGGAGGTGAGCACTCCGGGAGCACTCTGGCGCTGCAATCGTTCAGCGAGCATGGGAATGATGGGTACACATTTGCCTAGTCTTCGTACTTGCGGGCGGCGAATCGTACTTGCGGCTTCGTTTATTGCTGTGTTTCGGTTTTGTTTTGAAAGAAAGATCGAACTCTTTTGAACTTCGTGAGCCGATTTGGAAAGTAAGTCTAAAAAAATAAAATGGTGAAGCGCAACCGCTGAACATTTGCTAATACTTGTTTCGTAAGAAAACAGCTCCAAGCCACACGAACACACACGGAGCCAAAAGCAGGCCAGAAATACGAATATTAGACAAATGTGTGTACTACCCATCATTCCCATGCTCGCTGAAGCGCCGTGCGTTGCAGCTCCCCTAGACACTAGTGCCAGAGTTCCCTCTAGTGTATATCAGGAAACTCTATGCTCCGCAATATGCTGGGTGTAAACCACGGGGACCATGACGCACTTCCGGTGCCTCGCATTACTTCCGTCCCTTGCAGTAGACGGAACGGATGGCAATGACTCGAGAGTGGCGGCTGTTGCTTCGAGAGTGTCGTCGCTGGGGCAACCGGTGTAGCCTATATATTGTGATTATCCGTATCAGAGGTGCTTTGTGTGCTGAATGATTCATCAGTGCTTAATGAGAACTAACGGACAATGAAGGAATGTATCAGGGGTGTTACACGTAGTAATTGTAACGTAAATGTGAAGAAAGAAAAGTGGACGAAATGAAAACTTGCCTCCCCCCCCCCTCCGCAGTCCGCAGGGACCAAACATGCGACCTTCGAAAATCGCGTCCAACAGCCGCAGCCATCCCGCTGTCCACTCTATGGAAAATCTATGTGAATTTAACCCTGAGAGTGTCAGCACTGCTAGCCGTCATGACAATGAGTGTGGAACGCTCTTTTTCTGCCTGTTGGCGTAGTGTAACGCGTGATCTGATTATGAGCTGGCAGCTGCCCAAGAACTGTTAGCATACTACCTGAAGGAATGAATCCTGTGCCAGCGTAACCTCGCTGCTTCGTAGAATGATTGTGTGCGTCACAACATTATTACATTACAGTTGCGCCAGATTACTCGGCGAAGAATATCACCCCGCCGTGGTGGTCTAGTGGCTAAGGTACTCGGCTGCTGACCCGTAGGTCGCGGGATCGAATCCCGGCGGCGGCGGCTGCATTTCCGATGGAGGCGGAAATGTTGTAGGCCCGTGTGCTCAGATTTGGATGCACGTTAACGAACCCCAGGTGGTCTAAATTTCGGGAGCCCGCCACTATACTGCGTCTTTCATAATGATATGGTGGTTTTGGGACGTTAAACCCCATAAATCAATCAATCAATCGGCGAAGAATATCGGCCATGCAGTGAAGCCCTGTCTCGTTTTGTGTGAGCTATATATACCCTACAGAGCGCATGGCCCAACGCACTGCGAGGTTGTACTGTGACGCCGATCGTGGCATAATTTTTTTTAAGTTACGGTGATAGCATTTGGCTGTTCCTACGAGCATGCACCAATCCCAGCTGCTTACTTCCCTCGTCCTCCTTTATCTGAAGGAACCCTTGGCCATTTATTTAGCTTTACAGCAGAAAAATTCGAGATTTGGGCGTCGGGTCTTGGTGGCAGGTATCATTTTCCAAACAGCTGTCAGGACAGGGCAAACCGAGGCCTAGCGTTATAAGGGGCCCTTAAACCACGTCGATCTTAAAGGAGAGACAGTAATTACTTGCTTGCCTTCACAACACGTCCTACAAGTGCTATTTTCCTCTACTTAGTTCTTCAGAAAATTGGCGCACTGCCTTGCGCAACCATTGATGCAGTGCTGACATCACGCTTCTCGAGTACACGTGGCTGTTTTCGCTTGCACAGTCACAAACGCAGAAAACGGAGTGAAAAAAATACGTTTATCGCGCACGATAGTGCAGCAAGAAAAGACCGACCGAGCAAGCGTGCGACCACAAAGCAGGACCGGCAAAAATTCGCAACAGATATACACGTCTCGTGCTTCGGCCGATCCAGAGTTTGTCTGACCCCAACGTCACGTGGACACACAGCTGACGTAGCGAATCGTGTCGTAAAGAATGGGAACGCCTACAGAGACTGACTCGCTCATATTTTTGGGGTGGTGGTTTAGGGGGCCCTTTACAGCATGTTGAAGCGATGCGCCCTCCCAGGAACGACCAAACGCTCCCCTGATGACTGGAAAACGTTTCACGATCAGCGGTACTCGCCCTCACAGTCTGCTAGATCTCGTGCTCCTACGGTGTATGTAGTTCATACTGAGCGCGATAGTAGATCAAAAATCAATACTGTAATGGAGCCGTACGTAAAATGACCGTACAAGTCTGGCAAAAGCGGCCCAGGTTCTCGTGCAATCAGAGCACGGGGTTTTTCGTTCTCTTAAAAAGGCGCATACGCGTTAGTGCGTATTCTCCACTACGATACGATATGTTACGTAATCTAGTACGTCACACTTGTTCAATAAACGAGCGCACATTACGGAAGACCGGACGATTGATTGATTGATATGTGGGGTTTAACGTCCCAAAACCACCATTTGATTGTGAGAGACACCGTAATGAAGGGCTCCGGAAATTTCGCCCACCTGGGCTTTTTTAACGTGCACCCAAATTTGAGCACATGAGCCTACATCATTTGCGCCTCCGTCGGAAACGCAGCCGCCGCAGCCGGGATTCGATCCCGCGACCTGCGGGTCAGCAGCCGAGTACCTTAGCCACTAGACCACCGCGGCGGAACGGAAGACCGGACGAATAAACATTATGCGGACGTGATGCAACACTGGACGAACAGTAATAAAGAAACGTATCCGGGTTTTTTCACGAGACAAAACAGCAATATGGTTATCCCGCACGCCGTAGTGAAAGACCGGAAAGAAATTTCCAGCTCTTGGGGTTCTTCACTTGCCCTTAAACTTAAATACACGGGCCTATTAAGCCTCCAGCAAAATGCAACAAACATGGCCGGGGTCGAACAAGGGTCCTTCGGATGAGCAGCCGAGAGCGTCGTAGACGCTCAGCCAGAGAGCTCGCCCTATCTGTCACAATACACGCGGTATACTCATACAGATAGGACAGCCTCCTTTTTACGTACGGAGTCTCTTATAAACGTCCCTCTTGACCATTCATTTTGCCCCACCGCGATGGTCTAGTGGCTAAGGTACTCGGCTGCTGACCCGCAGGTCGCGGGATCAAATCCCGGCTGCGGCGGCTGCGTTTCCGATGGAAGCGGAAATGTAGTAGGCCCTTGTGCTCAGATTCGGGTGCACGTTAAAGAACCCCAGGTGGTCGAAATTTCCACAGCCCTCCACTACGGCGTCTCTCATAATCATGTGGTGGTTTTAGGACGCCACATATCAATCAGTTGACAATCTCTTATATAAGCGGCCTCTCTTAGTTATACTGACACAGTTATCTCGTGCTCAGAACTGAAACTTTTCTTCCCGTACAGAGAACTACACTCACCTGCTGGCAAATTTCACCTTCGAGCGCCGTCTGACAGCGTCCATCGTGAACACCTACATACCAAGCGGCCTGGTGGTGGTGCTGTCTTGGCTGTCCTTTTGGTTGGACGTGCACGCGGTCCAGGGGCGGATCACACTGGGAGTGACCGCCATACTGACCCTCACCACGCAGGTATGTGTGTGTACAACCTCCCAAGTGTTCAAACCTGGCAGGAGAGTTATTCTCAATGTGTCGATCTAATGGACTGTCCAGTTCGACCACAGCGGGTTGGCCGGAGCTCGGCGAATAGCGCGCCCCGTTTCCATGGTATACTTTTTCTACGACATGAATTTGACGTCACGCGGCGTTTACAACTCTCCACACCAATGACAGTGACGGGATGCGCTTCGACACGACGAATGCACTCTCCACAGATCCGCTTTAGGAAGCCCCGGAATCTCGGAGGCCGTGCGTCAGTTCTGGTCCTCTGATCAAGTGAGCCCTCAAGTTAGGTTTAGTGCGTTTAATGCGACTCTGCGCCTAACGCACCAGTGACGTCAGTACGCATTCCCTGCGCCATCATCAAGCATCTGAGGCACGTTGATATTGTCACGTGGTCATGACGTTGTCGAAGGCAGCAGACATACCCCCGCATTCACAAACGCTCCTCGACTCGACGTTCACCCTTCACTTGACAGAGTTGAGCACTGCGCCACAGCTCGGCTCAAAATGACGCTGCGCTACTCGAGAAGCGCAGCACATTATCGCTGATATACACGTGACTTGCTGATATACACGTGCCTAGAGACGGCGCTCCGATCGGCTTTCTCAAGTGAAGGTGAAGTGTTGAGCGAAGGGATGTTCTAGAATACGAGGGATAGTGCTTAAGAGGAAATTGTTTCTTTGGTCAGACTCGAGGCCTACAAACGGAAAGACAGATTTACAGCGATACACTCTGGCACTGATAGCAGCGGACAAAACGTCAGCCGTCGATCAAATTACAAGCGGATGTTCGCGTCGGCATTCATAAACGTGCCGTCGAATATCCAGCGTTATCGCTTGCGGCCCCGTAAGTTCCAGTAGAGTCTGTAATGTTCACGTTGTACACGTAATCGCATCGCATCGTAAGGTTCTAAGATTACCTCGGTGATTCTTTGTCAACGGCGTGGTTTGCGCAAGGCCGCACTTAATCGATTACAATAACAATATTTGAGGAAAGTATGCAGCAATATGCATGGACACACTCAAGTTAGTTCAAGTGATCTCTTAATGTGCACTGTATCCGCTTTCTTTCTTCTTAAGACATATGCTTGGGCTAGTTGGTGATTGGGAATAAACATATTTGCACAGGGCAAGACTACTAGTAGTTACGACGTAAGTACAGAAGAAGAGACAAGGACAGAAAGAGGCAGCGCTCTTTTTGTCCTTGTCTCTTTCTGTCCGTGTCACTCTGTAGTTACGTCGTAACTACTCGTAGTCTTGCGCTGTGCAAGTACGTTCTTTCTTCTTACAATAGGAGTGTGCTGAGGGTGCGTCAACGTGTTCAAGAGCGCGATAACATCCTGGCTTCCCACTTCTTCGAGTAACTGAACGCACTCCGCCGAAATGAACGTGTCCATTAGTAAGACTCGTCGAGAATGGCAAAGTGCGAGCGTCGACCTCAGGGTCAGTAAGCGCTGTAAGGTAGAGCACAGCACCTAAATGCGTGCACGGAACTATCCGGCGCTGGTCTCGTCTGCCCGGCTGCTATGCTGAACCAACTCAATACCACCTGCTCTACGGTCCCTGCTCTTTCGTGCTTTTTAAAAGCGTATCGTTCTCTGTGAGTCGATCTAGGAAACTATCTTCGTGAACCGGTACGTGCCACAGAAAATGGCTAAACCTCGGAACTCACCGCTGGTCCACTAAAAAATGAAGACAGCAACAGTTGGCCCGACAAATGGCTGCGAAGTGACGACGGCGAGCCGAAAAACCCGAGTGCGTGCAATAGAGTACTAGGGAACGGAAAAAGCAACCGCGACTGCGAGAACAGCCCGAAGCGATGGAAGGCAATTACGCCGTGTCCATGACGTGTCTGTGATTCAGTGTGGCTTAAAACGTCTCTGCGGTAAGAATCAACGCAAAAACAAGCTAGCAAAACTAAGCTAAATTCTAGGAACCTAGAGCAACCTGAAACCTGCATCACACAAAAACTAAGCCAGACAAATAACCTGTAAGCAACGTGGTTAATATTCATATTCGTCCAGTTTTGCTATTTCAAGCTTGGCGTGGCTCAATGCAAGCTTCAAGATTATTTTTTAATTGCAGAGATCAATTTTGTTTCGCCTTAATAAAGTGCTGCATGAACAATAGAGTAAATATTCAGTAGGTTCCATGCGCCTTAGCAGTCGGCTTCATACGAAGCAGTGATAAAGTACTGTCTATGCTGCATTGTTTTGGGTTTGAGCCGAACTTGCTACATCGACGCGTTCAACAACCAGGCTCCGCCATGGTGGTCTAGTGGCTATGGCGCCTGACTGCCAACCCGAAGGTGGCGGGATGGAATCCCGGCTGCGCCAGCTGCATTTTCGATAGAGGTTATAATGCTTGAGACCTGTGTTCTTAGTTTGAGGTACACGTTAAAAGAACACCAGGGGTCAAATTTTCCGGAGCCCTCCACTACGGCGTTTCTCATAATCAAATAATGAGTTTGGGATGTTGAACACCAGATATTATTATTTAACTTACCAAGCACATCGACTTCAAGGTAACTCACGGTCCAGCGTAGTATCAGTATTAAACTCATCGCACAGAAATTAAATGCACGCATCACCACTACAAATGAAGCGCTCTTTAACAATCGGCGTTTCATTCGTTGCCGTGGATTCGCGTCCAGGTCGTACAGTCACGCACTGCGCTTCCACCGGTGGACTACGTGAAGGCCGTGGACATCTGGCTCTTCGCGTGCCTCGTCAGCGTGTTCACCTCTCTGCTGGAGTACGCGGTGGCCTACCAGTACGTCAAGTCCCAGAGAACTGTGAGTACGCCGAGCGACGATCTACGCGCAGTTTCGCGGGAATCGGGAAGTAGACCCACTCGCGTCCCGCGCAGCTAGGGCCTACTAAGAGGCAGAATAAAACTTTCGATTTGTGACTGGGCGCGCATTTTCGTCGCCCAGAGGTGGGTGACTTCATTGCTCTACGTAGCCATGGTTCACAGCCGACGCCCGAGCCCTGTCCAGCTAGCAGGAGTTGGTCCTGCACGTTTAGGGACGTCAGCAACGCCCGGTTTTCCCCGGGTTCTGTTGCACGCTCTGTTCGTGTATGGGCGGTATAGTAGCCATGATTAACAGCCCATGCCCGAGCCCTGTCCAGCTAGCTGGAGTTGGTCCTGCACGTTTTGGGACGTCAGCAATGCCCGGACTTCCCCGGGTTCTGTTGAAACGCTCTGTTCGTGTATGGGCGGTATATTTTGGTTGATTAGACGTTCGCATGACCGTGTCGTACAGGGTGTTGGCAGTATACGGGCAGCACGCGCAGTTCCTACTGAATTCCGCAGGAGTACATCACGCGGAGCCGTGCGCTGCACAGATGGCTGTCTGTCTGGAGCTTTCTCAAAGTCAGGGCTTGGTCTGCTACAAGCAAATCAGAATTCGCCCACCCTCTGTTGTCTTCTATGTTGTAACTGCGCTGTGTTCACGAAGCAGCGCCATGGATAGGAAATACAGGTCAGTTTGAAGCTACTCCGATTATTTGCAGTGATCCCCAAGTTAAGCAAGTCTGTCAATTTTGAATATAGCCCGCTTCGAACTGCGCCCTTTGTGGTAGGTGATAGAGCAGGCTTAGCAGCGTGAAAAGGGTTGCATAGAGTTACTGTATAGTCTACCTTTACGTAGCATATAGAGTAACACTAGGGTTGCAATATGCGCTTGTTGGTGAGCAAGTTTGACAGCTGTGATGCAGCGCGAGGGGAAACGTGGACACGAGCTCTGCGATGGGCTTTTTCGCCTCCGTGTATACCTCCCGCGCTGCATCAAGGTTCATCAGCAATAAATGTTCCTATTTCAAATAACAGTGCCAAAAAAACAAGGGTGCAAGAAGGAAGACCATGCTGCATGATCTCCCTAAATGTGTTTCTAATGTCTGCGTTTCATTTATTATTATAAAAAAGAGCTGAGACACAGTCTCGCTAGCAGACATTATAATGACAGACAGTATATACGGTCGTAGGCTTAGCTAGCACGAACAGCAACAACGTCCAGCACGAGCCACTCCTATGTAGCGCTGACGATACGGCTGCGGACCTCTGCAGGGTGCACTTCTTCATTACAATTATTATTGATTTTCACACCTAGTAGAAGAACGAATTTCTACAAACTCGTATCGAGAATGTAGATGGGAGCAGACAGATGGAAACACGTAGTGGGATAATCAGAGTGAACAGTGGAAGTGCCTCATACAGGCTGGTCGACGTTTCGATTGGAGGACTTATCTTTGTCAAAGGCGCCTTGTCATCCTTGACGTGTTAGTTTTAAACGGGTTAGCAGTGACGTAATTTCCTGGTGGTGGCGCGTGTCCCTGTTGTAAATCTCCATCTGAAAAGAAAAAAAAAGCTATAAAGCAGAGGAGTGCACTCTTTTTTTTACTTTTTAGACGGCGATCGCTAACAGGGACACGCGTCTCCACAAGAAGATGACGTCACTACTAACCCGCTTAAAACTAACACGGCAAGGATGGCAAGGTACCTCTGACAAAGATAGGTCCTCCTATCGAAACGTCGGCCAGCCTGTCTGAGGCACTTCCACTGTTCACCCCGATTATCTCACTACAAACTCGTATAAGTTGCAGTTTTTGTAATCCGTACAAGCACTGTACATTAAGTGTGACCCGGATACAAAGAAATTGGACCTTTATCCAAACGTTAGGCCATATGCAATTACACTAACCGTACAATTGGCCAGTATTTTAGCATTAACCCAAATAGTGGTGTTACCATGAACAGATAAAGAAACAAAGAACACATAAACGCTCTCAAGGCTCTAAAGGCTTGTTGACACCTGCGACAAGCACCGGAAACGCGACCCAATAAGTCACAAAGCGACCGGTTGCAAAAGGCAAGGTAGCAAAAAAGACAGCTCTCGCTCAATCGCTCGTTCATAGATTTTGAAGTGACAGCTACATTGTCTATATTATCGTCTTTCCATTGCGACCAGTGACCACACCACGAGTTGAGCAATTGCTTAGCAACCAAAGCGTCTGGCAGCGCCGCTCACTGCGCCATCTGGTATGACGTCCGAGAAGCAGCCGGTGACACCACGTTGCAAAAACAGAGGAGGAGCTGGCGTTGCTTCGTGCATATAGGAAGGGTGGCTCGATAGTATTCAGCGGCGGATATAAGAAGTGAGTCGAAAACAAAGAAGCCAGACTTTGTCGTCGGATCGAAACCAAGAAAAGCTGCGAGCTGAGGAAATGAAGGAAAAATGAGTCGCGTGCTTCGATAGGTGTAGCCATACTGAAAGCCAAGCTAAACAGTAAGATTAACCGAACCTCTCGCTACGCAGATCCAGGCATATCTGAGTTAAGCCACAGCCATTTTTCCCCCAAGCGCCTACAAGTAGCGAACCTGTGAACCAATCCCATGTGCAGAAACAGGAAGTGTGCTTATTTTGCGGGGCAATAAACATGTGGTTCATACGCGAGAAGACATGTGTACTGTGTGGAGAGGAGAACCGGCCACTAGCAGGTGTGAATATAGGCCTTATAAGTGGTAAGGTCTCCATTTGGCTCAGTGTTATTTAGAGTGGTCTTAATAAGCGATGTACCCAGCCGCGATGGTCTAGTGGCTAAGGTACTCGGCTGCTGACCCGCAGGCCGTGGGATCGGATCCCGGCTGCGGTGGCTGCATTTCCGATGGAGCGAAAATGCTTTAGGCCCGTGTGCTCCAATTCGGGTGCAAGGTAAAGAACACCAGGTGGACGAAATTTCCGGGGCACTCCACTACGGCATCTCTGATAATCATATGGTGGTTTTGGGACGGTAAACCCCAAATATCAATAAGCCATTCCCACTCCGTGGATTTCCTTCTCTCTTTTCTATATCGCTTTTCTTGTTTTCTTCTGAGTCCACGCGCATTGAAGAAATTTTTGCGTTGCCCTTCCAACCAGAGGTCTTACCCGCTAAATTAGTAGGCGGTAGTCATGTCATGAATGTACGTCAATGACAAACTGTTTTTAATTACTGTAAATGCACAGACGGGGAAGATAACAAAAACAGTGCTTGCCGGCCATGAAATTTTATTGCACGCGCTAGGCACAGCTGATAGCTTTTTGGACACGCGAAACGGCCGGAAGACAAGCTTGAACAGCTTTAAAAACCGAGTTATTGTCCGCTTAAACAACATTTGCTTCCCGCTTCTGTGCTTACACTCTTCCACAGGGTTTCCAGGGAGACGGTGCCATAGCTGACGAGGACATCACCGAGAACGACGTGTTGGGCTCCGCTGAATCCATGGCTTCCACCGTGTCTCACCACGGCAACCTTCCTGCGCCATCTTCGTCCAGGCTCCCGATAAAGCCTCTGCTGCAGCCCAGCAAATTGCTCACATTCCTCTCGAAGTTCCGCTTTCTGAGCATCAGCAGTTCCAACGTCTTCGACAGCGTCTCTCGAGCCGTCTTTCCTTCGGTGTTTGTTCTATTCATGATCGCCTACTGGGCTCACTACCTTCCCAGCGGCAAGCCTGGCCACTGATGACCTCTCGCGATGTGCTCAAGCATGTGAAAAGTGTTCTCTTGAGTGTGCCTGAATTGTGTTTCTTAAACAAAGTGCGGTCGAGCACGAACGTTTTCGTTTTTTTTTTTGGCAGCGCACCAGACATCACGACAGAAAACAAGCACTGAATCTCTTGCACGTCTTCCAGCGTGTACCAGACAGGCCTCTGCATCAACATGAGACTAAGGGAGCATGACAATTCTTTCAAGACGGCGACGTCATGAAATCTTCCAATCCACTGCAGTATGTGTGGCTGCGCGCCTTTGTTCCCATGAACCACCGTCATTCCGCTGCATCATGACCGAAGGGCAATAAAGACAACTGAAGCAGACCCCATTACAAAGAATGACACACATAAGTCAACCTTCGATTTCGCTCTCAGAGCAACGGTTTGTATTCCTCTTACGTAGGTTCTATTCTGTATTTATTCTACTCACGCGATTAGCTGTATATATTTGTGCCATTTGAATAAATCTTCAGTGATTAGCCAACACTTCTTTTCTGCGTTCTCTCTCGTGCGTTGTGGTGTGTTCTCCAAAAATGGTTGCATTTCTATGCGCTGCGATCGCCGTAGCGATCAGTATGCCCCTCGGCTTCGCAGATGTGGGCCCGCTCTGTGGTGTTTGTGGCGTCTCTTTGTTACAATAGTCTCTAATTGAAGCTATGACGGACCACGTGAATGCCTGTGGAAACCACCAAAAAAGAAGGCAGCCATCACAATAAAAAAAATGCCGCAGACCAAGGCGGCAAAAGCTCATGTGGCTTGTAGCAGAACTATTTGGCATAGGAGAAAGTGAACTCAACCACATGGTGGTCACTGCACATGCCACAAAGCAGTTTCACCTTTGCAGTGAGGTGATCGTCGACGCTGACGAAGTTGACTGTAACCAATTGGCAACTCTTAAAGGGGAACTCCAGAGATTTGTTTTATAATCAAATATTTCAAAAAAAAAACTTCGAGCATACGGTTTTGTCGGTTACCGGGTGAGATGCGTCGACGTAGTCCTGAAATAGGAGCCGCGAAAAACCTTGCGACCGCTGTTCAACTGCATATTTCAAATTGAAAGACACTCTGTGTAAATTCCTAACTCTGTTTGCTAAAGCCTGAGGTCATTCGACTGACTACGCCATATCTTTTCTTACACCATTATATAAAAACGGAATGTGTGCTTCTTTTTCCGAAACAAGCACACGCACCAGAAAAGAGAGGGCATATTTTTCGGTAAAGGGAGGTCAAAAGCTTCTTCACTACTGTCGGTAAAGCAGTGCAATAGCTTTTGTTGGGACGAGTGTAGTGAGAATGCGATTGCAATCTGAGGCAAATCTTTGTAACTCCGCTCGCACTGAACAGACCATGGAATTTTCGGCAGCGCTAAATTCGTGAGGCGATAAGCTCCTTCAGTGAATCTATTCCTTGGCCACTTTGAATATCATTGCAGGGACGTTTTAACATTCCTGCCCTAGCGCAAGATAGCAAACAACACAGGCGTTTGCTTGTTTGTTTGTTTGTAGCCTGGAATCCATGGCTCATACCCACTCTAGTGGATTGGCCAAGAAATCATATATTATCTTGTGGACGGTAACTGCACTATTTTTTACCAAAAAATAATGATGTGGATGAAGGGAGACATTATCTAAAAAATATTGATACAGAGAGTGAGAAATTGAAAAAAGAAAACATGAGCAAGAAAACAATCACAGGTGGATGTTTGACCTCTTTCTTCACCTTATCTGATCGCTCATACTGAGTGCAGTTGACCTTATTACCTTGCTATCCTCCTCCGACTACTTATTCTTTCTCCTCCTCTTTCATTTTTCTATAGTGCATAATATGTGCTTAACAATATTCATCAACGCCATTTAGAGAATTCGGGGTGTTATCATGGGCACTGCACATTTTGCGTGATGGCAGCGTTTTTAGTCAACTATAGTGGCCGCGAAAATCCCCTGGATTAATCAGGGCCATCAAGATGGCGGATTTTCACAGCATTGCGTAATGCGATAGCGTCCATAGTATTGCTTCGCAAGCGTTGTAAAAAATGATCTATTATGAGGTACAGTGTGGCCAATCCCCCATGTGGGTATGAGCCAAGATCTCCTAGGAGACAAGACAAGACAAGACTCGGCTCGAGCCGTCACGCGCGCGAGTGGGCAAGAATAAGAAGAAGAAGAAGAAGAGGCCATCGCGTTCGGAGGTCGTAGCCTGATCGAGCTCTCCGAGGACCTCGGTTTCTCGTGACACACACCTCTTGGAAGAAGGACGCGGAAGACCGCAAAAAAAGGGGAGAAAACGAAGCCATTCCATGCCGCGTCCTGCCCGGGAGACCGAAAAGGAGCCTCTCAGGGGGACTTCGCGTGGCCGTCGCGCGGCCCATGTCAAGCGACCCGTACGTGGACGTGGTAACGCTCGTGCTCGTCTTGGCCGCCGCGCTGCTTGTGGCTGCCGTGATCTGGCTGCTGGTGCGCAAGTACCGCACCGAGCGCAGCATGGACTGCACGCCTCCCAAACTGGCCAGCCCGAGGTCGACGCCCATGCTGAGCTCGATGACCCAGCTAGAAGACGACCTGCTGCGGACGTCGCCGGCGCCGATGTCTGCGGACAAGGAGGCCAGTGCCGTCAGAACAGCCCCGACTCCAACCATCGATACCAGCCACGTAAGGACTACTCGTTCCCCTTCTCTTGTCTTTTTAACGCGATAGCGTCAAAGAGCTCATGTCGCGGAAAACCCGCCACCGGCGTCAGCCCCGTTGGTTGTGAGCGAAAAATGTCTGTGCGTCTGTGACTGAAAAATCAAGTTACCGAGATAGCCGCGGGAGGCCGCTACTTGTCCACGCGTGCGCGTGCGATCGCACTGAAAAAGCCGCGCTTTCGAAGAAAAAAAAGTGCTCAAGGTCACGAGGCGCGGTAGTTTCTTTGCCCTGCCACCCCTCCCTGTTTAGCTTCAAGCGCTTTTGTCGGGACGAGAGAAGAGATAATGTAATTGCAGCATGCGACAAACCTTTGTAAGTCCACTCGCACTGGACAGATTCTTAAAATTTTTGCGGCGTTGAATTTGTGAGGCAATAAGCTCTTCTAGTGAATTCGTTTCATGGTTACTTGAAGAAGTGTTTCAGGGCACCTTTAACGCATTTTATTCGACAGGTGTCACGACGGAAACGAGCCCATTCGGCGATAATAGCACGCGCTGGTCCAATCTACTGTGTGCGTGTGTATGCAACAAAACATATGAATAAGTATGCACTTAACGGTTGAAGGTGCACTATGGGCAGGATTTTGCTATCGCGTTCAACTCTTAAAGGCGAGGCTTAAGGGTTCCCCATTTTTTTTTTGTCGGCAGTGTCTATTTCTCTGGCAATCGGAATAATTGTTAAAAAATTTCTCCCGGCAGTCACGTCCCATTGGCTCTCATATATCACCTGACTAACTGCCGGGGGAAGAAGAGAAAAAACTGGCTGCTGCTGGACAGACCAGACAAACGTGGCCTGGCATGCGTTAGGTTAGGTTAGGTTGCCACCTCCCGTTGGCTCTCGTACATCACGTGACAAAGTGCCGGGGGGACAAGAAGAAAAACTGGCTGGGCGGAACAGATCGGACAGACGTGGCCTAGTGTGTGTTATGTTAGGTTAGCCCAAGTTCTCCCGGTTGCTGGGATAATAATAGCTAAAAATTCACCCGGCACTTGGTCACGTTGCATATGACAGCCTATAGGGAGCGGCTGTCGGGAGAAATTTTTTTGAACAATTACTCCGGTTGCCGCAAGAATAGACAAAGCCGCCTTTGCATCAGTGGCGTCGCCAGTGTGTGGACCCAACACAGGTGTCGCCCCCCCCCCTCACTCCTGTAATTCCTTTCCACCGTGGGATACGCGTAAGATCATTTCGGCGAAGACGACACGGACAAGCGGAGAGACAGCAAGAAGTTGAAGACCTGCGTCGTTGCTGTCTCTCCACTTGTGCGCGTCGTATTCACAAATAACATGTCACATAGTCACTTATAAACAAAGTCAAATAGCTCAGATGCCTACCTTTAGCAACACAGAGCACAAGGTGACACCGGACCATACTTTATCATCTGCTCCCACTTCAGATGTGCTATCATAACCCCACTCCTACCACCGTCATTCAGATAAATTGCTGCATGTGACACTGTCTCGCAATCATCTTTTTTTTTCATGAGTAGTGAGTGCAGTGGCAGCCAGTGCGGGCTTTGGAGCGAAAGAGGTGAGGGTTTCTTTTTTTTTTACATGTCTGTTTTCATTGCGACAACAGTGACGAAGAGTCTGACAAAATTATTTAAGAACATTTGGTTGCAATTTGAAGTTAAAAAAAAGAACGAACCATTCGGGTCATAATTTCAATGGTATCTATTATAATCCCATTTACAGTGAGGAGCAAGAAGGGTCAAATAAAGTCTCATAAGATCCGAAAATTAACTCCAATCATTTTATTAGCTTTGAAATGTTTGTTCTACAAACTAATACGCGAGACGATAACATGAACTTTTCGCCTGACTAATATCTACGGAATGCTAAATGCGGGCAGGGCACACACAGACATTGTGCTTATCTGATAATTTCAAGAGAGTAGTTGACACTTTGCTTCAACTTTGCATCAAACTCTGAAAACTGACCCGACGGCCTTGTGGGCGTCATGTGGAACGATGAAAAGATACCGCCTGATTACGTCATCATATGACGGAACACCTGACGTCACATGATGACGTCATCACCTAATTTTGTACCTTGGACAAAGCTGAGCCAATCCCAGGGGCTCTGTAAATGAATGCGAGGTACACAAATGTGACGCCTCCGATTATGGAGGCATTGCAAAAATATCTTGAGTGCAGAGAACTTTCTTTGTATACGAAAAAAGGGGAGAGGGTTGTATATAATTGAGAGAGAAGAAAAAGATGGCGCCCTCCTTCGCGACTTCTTAGGTAACTTAGAAGTGTGACAGCTTGGGCTAGTTGGTATGGCATGACGATAGTTATAGCGCGAGAACGGAACGACGACACAGAGAGGGCTCGTGTCCTTCTTGTCTCTTTGTCGTCGTTCTGTTCTCGCGCTATAACTATCGTCATTCTTAGGTAAGTTTCATGGTGCTTAAAGCAGCACAAGAAAGCATGGTCGAAGGAGGATACACAACGAACGTCTCGTACGTCCTTTTTTTCTTTATTTTTAACGCTGATTTAACTGCAATGAAACTTAATCAACCAGCCCAGTTGTCCACCTTCTGCTTCGTAAATCTGTAAGAAACCATGCGGCTCCTACTATTTTCTCTCCTCTTTTCTTTCTATGTTTCATCTTTATCTTGCTTTATTTCCTTTGTACTTAGACTGCTGTCCCGTCTCGAACTGAAGCTAATGCACGTACTAAACGTGAATTTCGATTCCTAGGTTCCTTCAAGAGATCGCTGTCTTGTCTCGAAACGAAGTTGATGCACCAAGTACTAAACGTACGACACAATACCCAGGTTCTCTCGAGAGATTTATCAACAACGGGGAAGTCACCGAATAGACCACGTGACGCGTCTTCGAGGCCAGATTCTGATTCGAGGTCACGCTCGGGTCAGTGTTCGAACGCCGGGGATCGCGACGAGTTACCAGCGACACCGCTGGACCACGCGAAGGAGCAGGCGCTGGTGTTGGACGTACCGCAGGAGCAGTCCCGGGTCATGCCACACACAGAACCGATGGGGGCGTACAGGCGCGACTCGCGCGAGAGCGTAGCGATGAAGATTGGGGTCGAGAGGAAGGCACTGCCAGAGGTCGAGGTGGTGCACGTGGAGCTCGGGAAGCTTTCCGTTCCTGGAGACCACGTCATGACGCGCACGTCGTCTGAGGTCCAGGACCGGCACAAGGTCCAGGACCAGCGCAAGGGACGGCACCTCACGTCCAGGGAGGTACGAAAGAGGAAGTCCAGGAAGACGTCCCACAGTTCTGTCGATAAATCGACACTCGGTAAGTTTGTTGAGTACGGTGCCGTATGGAGGTACGTCCACAGTTTTGGCATAGATGTTGCACAGTACACGACACGGTATAATGGCCTAGATGCAAGGTTTTCGACCCCAAAATGTTGTCAGTGTGCTTCCAAGACCGAAAAGACTATCGTCACCATCACAGTGCACGAAACGGCATAAAGGCCTAGATGCAAACTTTTCGACCCCAAAATCTTGTCAGTGTGAAGGTTATCGTCACCGTCTACCAACAAACGTTTGGTCGGACAGCCCACGCATATATGCGCGCATATGATATGCATGCTTAAGTCTCTGTATGCATCCATATCTATAAATATCGAAAGAACTTCAGCACAAGGATTTCCTATATTTACACTTTTTATTAAAGGACGGACTTGTGCCCAAAGCCAAGAAGCATAGCAGTTCTACTAGAATAAAAAGTGTGTAGTTCACTCGATCAAACGCCCTCTTTTTGTGAGCGCTGGCCTATTACATAGTAATACTAATAAGGTATCTACCAGCCCTCTATTTTACACTTACGCAATACTGGGCCGGTGCGACCTGGTTTGGCTGTCGTAGAGAAAATGCAGTTGCATCAATCCTTCTTGCTTGTTCAGCGCGGCGCCAGCGAAAGCACCACCTTCGGGAAGCGCCATCTGCAGTCGATGAGGCCAGTCCTGCAGCCTTTGGGCAACCGGAACTGACATCACGCCTCCCCAAGGAGCCTGCCGATGGGGCTGTGACTGCTATTGCAGGCAGCGTCACACCTGCGGCGTCCACCGCGGTTGCTGCTGCCTCTGTTAGGACCGCAGTCGTGTCGACAGACGACGCCTCAGAGGTAACGGCGCGACTCTGAGTGGCGTGAGAGCACGTACCTACACCCAAGATTCTTAGTAGCATTGACATGAATTTTAAATATTTTCGGCTTGTTGCTTTAAAAACAAACGGGTTTCGAGAACACAAAAAGGAGATTTGTAGTGGCTGGGAATGCATTCGATATGTGTTTAATACATTGTGTGTTTATTACATTTAATACGTTGTGTGTTTAATACATATGTGTTTAATACCTAAAGTGCAATTTCAGGTGCGGTATCGAAAGGGCGGCTTCGCAGTGAAGTGTCAACACAATTGTGACGTCACGGGAAGACTCGGCTCACGACATACCAACAACTAATGTCAGTTCTCACAGGCTAAAAACAACGACATTAATTGAAGTTTTTGAAAGCGCGCTTCTCCTATAATGAATCTGCAAAAGGTGAAGCGCGCTTTACAGTGCAGCATTTGTCAACGTAGTACGTTTATGCGCGAAGACTTTCTATAATGCTGGGTTTTATTGCTGCGCATAGCCTTCCCGGGGTAACATGCAATCCACTCACAACAAAACCATCTAAACGAGATAAAGGCTGCGATTTATACGAAGCTAATGAAAGCGAATAGGTGCGCGCGCAAAATGTGTTCTACATATCCAGTAATTCGATCTGCTAAAACATGCCGATATAAACAAATTTTCGAGTACGAATCTTTTACAGTGCATTAAATGTAAGACTAGTGAAAACTATATTAGCAACGCAGTAACAGAATGACACTTGGTGCCCATGAATTTTCTATCCGCCTTGGAATGCTTCTCGTCAACACTTTCTATTTCGCGCGTGTGTGTGTGCGTGTGCGTGTGTGTGCATGTGTGTGTTTGTGCGTATGTGTGCGTGTGTGACATTAAAGTTTATTTTAAAATATGGCCACATCCTTCTTGAAATCGATGAGCCTTCTTTGACGAACGATCTCTGTTCCGCGGTGAGGTGATTTCACCATCGCACGTTTCCGTCTGATTAATCTCAAGTGCCATGACGCCAGAACACTTCCCCTTCCCTTGTCACTTTCTGTCTAAAGACGTATATGAAACGTCTCACCTTAATGGTGACTTTTGCTTGTACTTTAAGTTTGTAAAATGCAACCTTGTTTCATGCACGGGCTGAAAATTAACAAACTGGCAAATTGAGGCAAAATGAGCAAAATGGGCAAAATGAGCAAATGGGCAAAATGAGGCAAATTTTGCATTTTTGCCTGCAATGTGCCCCCACCCCCTCCCTTGTTTTTTCGTGTGCCCCGGCCATGTCACCTTCACACAGCTCGGCCATTTGCCTCAAGAGGCTGCCGAGCCCCGCCATAAGCAGACGGGTTACCTCGCAATACTGGACTTGGAGCCTAGAATAATCCGTTTTTGTCTCTAGGCATTCTGTACTCACGTGATTACTCATTTATCAGTGCGAACTATCTATATTGTTACTAAGAATATAGGGTAAAACATTCATAGAGGTTCGCCCGTATTAGTGAGCATATCGCCAATTCTAGCCCAGCATCGAGTATTTTAACTAACGAGCGCTCCACGCGAACCTCTACACATTTACGAACGTACAGGTTCGAACTTACGAGCGGCCTTCGAGGAAGTCGCGAGGCGGAAGGTCACAGAGCAGGAAGTCCAAAGGACGATCCTCCATAACGTCTATCCCTGCAGTCCAGGACGCCAACGGCAAGCCACCCGCAGCCGAACGCGGAGGTGCAGCGTTGCCCACTACCACGGCCGTGCCAGCTGCTTCCTTTGGCAAGACGTCGCCAGATGCAGCTGCGCAAGATCCTTTCAAGACCGCGGCGTCGTCGGTCGCCGGCAGCGAATCGCAGACGCCGCTTCCGTGCACGCCAGCAGCCGTGCACCCCAGCAACGCGATGACCGAAAACACGGCGTCCTATCCTACACTGTTGAACTTCTCGACGCCTGCGCAGAGCGCCGGAGAAGGAGCGGACGACCTCTACAAGATGGCCAAGGCATCGTCCCCGTCCAGTGTCAGGGACGCCTCCGAGGCCGACATTGCCTTGCTGGCTTCCGCCTCCGCAACCACACCCGCTGTGAAAACCTCTGCAGACGACCTTCGCCACGGCGTCACTACGTACCATGCTAGAGATGGGGGACTTGTCACCAGTTGCTTGGCGGGAGCGCGCGTGTTGGAGACTGCATCTTCTTCAGGCGCTTGTTCCCTGGTCGACAAGAAAGAAGTCGTCTATAGTTCAAGGAAGAAGTCGACGTTATGAAACGTAACGCAGCGTAATATAAAACGTGTACGCTACGCTATTGGATCTTGCTACGTGTCGTAGTGGTCAACGCGTACATATACCGACGCGAAACTGGGACGAAAAGGAACGGGCACACGTCGCGGCACTCGAGTAGTGTCGTAAGTACAAACTTTTGGCCTAGTCAGCCGGGTCTACCAGGCAGTGCTGCACCTGGTGACGTCAGCGTGGACTAGCATATCATATAGTGCAGTTAGTGAAGGACGTCACCGTGTCGTTCGTACTGTGCGAACCCGAAACGAAACTTTGCGTACCGATTTAGTTTGGCTGCACCACCTCTGGCGGCCTGCATTGAAGCGACAATGGATACCACCTGGTATTCAGCACACAGCTGCAACATAGTCCAAGACTCGATTGTGATTCTCTGTTTTCGTGAGAAGTTCACATCCCCCTGCATATTCAAAGCGGGTACAGATGACCGACCAAAGTCACATACGTTGACGCTAAGCGAACAATCCGTAGCATGCGCTTTTATTTGTGCCGCAATTTTTTATATTTGGGAGGGGAATTTGATAATTTTCTTCACGGCAGTCGAAATGCTGGGCTATAGCTCGCCGTCTTTTCCACGCTTATTAAACAGACCGCAGTCTTTTAGTTTAGCTTGTGACTTCCTTATTGCCTCTTATCACCCACAACTTCTCGCGGTGGTTCGCCACGGCGTAGCAGAGGTCATAGTGCCTTGCTGATGACTTGATGGTTGCGGGTTCGATTCCAGCCCCGATGGTCGCATTTCGATGGAGGCGAATAGCTCGGAGCACGTGTGCTGTGCGATTTCAGGGCACCTTAAAGAACAGCCGGTAGTCCAAACTTCCGAAGCCCTCCACAAAGTCCGCTTCTCAATCATATATGTGGTTGAGTAACGCTCAACCCAAGGCTCCCTTAGCTAAAATGATTCAATTTGATTTCACACATTGTGACGTCATGCCCTACACTTCCACTTCGTCGTTTCTCTTTGCGAATCGATGAACGAATGCCAATGCGGCGTTCACGAAATGACCGTGTGTGCAGTTATTGTAAAATTTTCACTAACAAATTCAATGGCGTTTGATTAGATTCAGTACTCTTAAATCTCACTTCGCAACGCATAGCCGCAAAGCACGACGTTCTGACAGGAACAGCACTTCCTATAGTGATTGTATACACGAAGGAATGTGCGACCATAGCGGAAATAGCACTCCTACAGGAAGGGGCGGCTTCACCGTACATAAGTAAGAAGATCGATTGCGGGGGCCTTCGTTAATTACCGGGGCGATGCAAGAAAAATACCGTCTGAATGAAACAAAAGGAGTAAGTATTACGATGCTTTGTAAAAGAGTCAATATTAAATCATACGTTGGGAATAGGTTATTCACTTATTTAAAATTTATTTATTGTTTTCTTGTCTGTCTGTTTGTTTGTTTGGCCTTATGACCAAACTGGGTTAATCTAATAAAAATTGGCCCTGTCACTCGTATCATGTGATCTTCAGCATTACTATTAGCCTTACCAGACTTCACGTTCGTACTCCCGTCCACTCGAAGGTATACTACAAAGCAGTTTGGTTCATACACCATTTCAATATTTATTAATTAGAAGCACCAGTTATGTAGGGGGTGCCTTGACCCCCCTCCTCCGACTGTTCCAGGGAAGTTCTAGATTATTTTATCTTATGCTATCATCTCTTCAAAGAAAAATGACCTTACTGGTTTGGATGCACTTTGCAACTCGTTTTCGAAGATACTGTGTCAAACGGCACCGAGAAGAACACCGATTACGTGGCATATTCGTGTTAAACAGTACACAAGCTAATTCTAGGCTCTTGGACTCATGAGTCGACTCGCTCGGGCTCGCTGAGACTCAGATCGAGTCACGAGAGTGGGTGAGTCCAGGTGAGATATTTTAGTGAGTCCGAGTCCGAGTGATTCCGGTTGAAGAAAACCTCCGTGATGGTGAGTAGCGCATCGTTTGTGTCGGGCATATGGCATCGAACGTCAGCCAAGACACAGTCTGAAGCGGTGAAAACCGTCAGACCCCGCTTTGTCACTACACCATTGTTCAGCTGGCTTAGCGAGAGTAGTACATACTCAGGGTGGCTCACCGTCATCGTCAGTTTCCGTCGTTTGCAGCGGCTGTCGGCTCAGAGCCTCCGCGTTCGGCATCTATCGTCCTGGGGCGTACTACAGCCGGTATAGGTAGGTCCCCAGCTGAAGCACCCACCTTCGAATCCAGGCAGCAGCCATTGCGGGCGTCTGCCTGTCGGACCTCAACAGACCCGGCCACGGCCGGTGGTCTGTCACCAAGGTGGTCTATCACTCGACCAATAGAAGGTAGTCACGAAATTTAGTTACGCCAAATACCAGTTCCTCTTTCCCGAGCCGTGAATAGTTGCGCTTCGCCTGCGTTAACGTTAGCGAGCGAAACCCGATCGGCATGTGAACGTCACCGATCGCGTGAAACAAGACAACGCCCACACCGTGTGGAAACTCGTCACACTCGAGCTTTAAATCTTCCGAGGAGTCGCAATGGACCAGAACCTTGGCTGCTTTCAGGCTCTGCTTCTAAAAGCTGATACAAAGGAAGAGGTGCGGCACACATGTTTGCACAAACCTCGCGTAAAACGTAACAATCATTCCCAAAAAAATGAACACAGTTCACCGACATTACGGGGCCTTAGCGCCTGCATGATAGCGTCGAGGTTTTGCTCCGTCTGACAAAGCTCATCGCGATCAATGCGATGCTTGAGATTCTAGGTTATATAGCAACATTTGGTGTGTTTATGGCTTGTTATTATTTTTCTTTGAAATATGGTGTGTGCGGAGGCTATTCCCAAGGGCAGTCACCAGATGGCCTGGTGCTACTTTACTGCGGCAATATATTCTCAATGATGGCCAAAGGGTATTTGTCAAGGGGCGCAGTCTTTCTTAAAAAGGGCCAGCAAACAACCCTGGGATCCAAAAATTGTTATGGAAATAAATATGCGCACTTTCGCTAAGTGAATATGTTGCCGCAAAAGTTTGCGTATACAGGGTTTAGTACATCTGTTTCAGCTGGTTTCGAATTTTCGCGCGGCCTTGCCACCCTTCGCCGCCATATATGAAGGGAGTTCATTCCTTCCTCCACGCAGTCGAACATCGTAGTGAATCCGCCCACTACATCAACGTAACATGACGTCAGTGATACGTCATCGGCGCGCAGCCAACCACCGAGCAAGGCATGCACGACATGAACACGCGGCGGCGCGCATATGAAGCGCAGTTCGAGGAGCACCCTTCCTCTAGCGAAGACACCTCTTCGTTATTTCTCTTGGTAGGCTTCTCTGTGTCTTATTAATGAATGCTTTATGACTTGATATAGTTAAAATGTTTTATTCTACAAAAATTGTAGTTCAAAGCAACATACATGAGAATTAAAAAAAGAACACAGTTTATCCACGGAATGAATGGTAATGAGCGGGGCGAAGCGGGCGTCAGCCTTTCCGTCCGTTTGTTCTTGCTCCCGTCCGTCCACGCCACCACCCGTTCATCCGTCCGTCCGTGCGTCTGTCCGTCCACACGTCTGCTAGCCTGTCCGTCCATCCGTGCGCCCATCTAGGGAACACTCCGAGTACCGCCATCTCGCATCCCCTGTGGCACATACCCGCTCCAAAGCGGATATGTGCCGAGCGTGTCACGCCGACGGACCGGGAAGATTGCTCGACCCTAAGGATCGAGCTTCGCCCCTAATATCTGAGCGGGCAAAGAGAGGTATTAGTTGAAATGTGCTCAAGCGATATTTTAAGGAAACATATGGCAGCTTCTCCTGCAGCGCGCGGCGCACCCCACACCGAGAAGTGGCTCCTGCACCGTACGAAAATGACGTCACTTTAAAAATTATTACCTAAAGCGATATAAATGTATAAAATATTAATGTATAATACGTTAAACCTACAAAAATGTTACTAAACAGGTGCTCGACGAGTCAATTAGCTTATATATTTGTTAATGAAACACATATTACAGGCATCTTCAATACAGGGGGCGCCATGGGCGCTGCGGCTGCGAAAGGTAAACAGGAGATGGTAACAACCTCATTGAAAACTCCGGCAAATTCGTGGCCTGGGCCTAGGCCGCCCTCAAGGAGGACCAGAGACCCTGTGTCGTCGCAGCTTCATGGGATTGCTGGATGCCCAGTTGTTCCTGCATGGTGGCTGGAGCTAGCGCGGCCGTCCATCTGAGTGTGTGCGCCACAAAGTTTCTCAGTATGAAGTGCGGCGTATTGGAGGTTTTTAGCAAGCTACAGAAACACGTTACGGAAACACGACACGGTTCCTTTCCGCATGCGCGTACAATGGTCGCGCATGCGCACTTGTCAGCCGGTTCCGTATAACGTGTTTCCGTAGCTTGCTAAAAACCTTTTATTGATGTGGACGTACTGCATTTTCTAGATTGCAATGCCAAGCCTGGTGTTGTCAAAGGTTGATTGATTGATTTGTGGGGTTTAACGTTCCAAAACCACCATATGATTATGAGAGACGCCATAGTGGAGGGCTCCGGAAGTTTTGACCACCTGGGGTTCTTTAACGTGCCCCCAAATCTGAGTACACGGGCCTACAACATTTCCGACTCCATCGGAAAGGTGTTGTCAAAGGTGAAAGTGTCCTTACTGCCGAGTTTTTCTTGCCGCGAAGGGCAAGGTCGACGATGAAATAAATGTCTTTGCACAATCCACGTGTGACTGTCCGGACGTACATGCATAAAACCCCAGTGCGTCTGCGAAGTGTTCCTGCGAAGCCTGTGATCTCCGAAGGCCAAAGCTACTGCATTGCAGGCTGTTTTGCTAAGTGCGAACACGTACGGCCGTTCTCATCCGTTGCTACGTAAATTCTCCCGTGCTTTCACAGGCCGTGCGTGTTACTCAGTAAGGGAGACAAGCTGCTTGGTAGTTAGATGGGCTAACGCAGTCGGCAGACTCAGCACTTGTCCTTGGGCATCGTTTATCAACTGCTGATCGCCTAGAGCATTACTGTGGCACGTCAGTATGTTGAAGCGGCCTGCCGGTTACCTCGTCAGGTGATAAGGGTACGCTGAGCGACATAAAAATTTTTTCTGTTCTACATTCAGCGTGGCTACGCTGCAGTGCGCCTTTCTGTCATCAAAACTTTGATAAACCGTGGAAATCAACATTCCTGACGCGTGTGACGGAAAAAACGATGCAGCCAGCTGCATTTAAATCTTCCGTGTGCTTTTGCGTATCGCCTATTAAGAGCATTATTTCGCAAAACACTTAGTCATAATAAATGTAGCCAATTTGGCGAGGGCCATCAAACATCCAATTTCAAAAGGCCTTTGAACAGGACCACCAGCAGCAACTCAGGTTGACGGGTAGGCCGATGTGGAGGCGCGAAGGTTTTTTTAAAACAATACATGCGCGAACAAAAACAAAAAAAGAGTAGTTAAGACTGCAATGGGGCTCGAAATACCGACCTCACCCGCTCTTCATGTGTCGCTCTTACCAACTGTGCCACAACTGCCCATCACTTGCGGTGATTAACAAGCCGGTTTCGTATTGTTATCACTCTGGACCTAACATTTTTTTTACTTTAACGTTTGAACGTAACTTTAACGGCTTCTGTAGTTAACGTCTAGACACTCTTACTACTCAAACAAACCGCCTAACCAGAAAAGCGCATGACATAACTTCCGTGCGGCACAGCAGCAGTATGATTACAGTGTACTAGAAGGGGGCAGAGGAATGAACGAGGCGGCCGCGCCGCATCTCGGCTGATTCTCCGGCGGGTGACAGTAGCGGTGGCGCTGTTGTCCCATGGTACTGGAGATCTCAGGAACGTCTGCATTGGGAGCGCGTGCACCGTAGCCTGCGAAAGCATGTAATGACTCGTATTTAGCGCGTTTAATGCGTTTCTGAGCCCTTATAGGTGGACTCACGTGCTACGCGTCATGGTGCACGAGTGAATATGCAGGCACGCCGAAATTGCGTCGATACATTCACTGTTTCAAGAACCTGCCGACACACACACACGCACGCACGCACACACACGCAAGCACACACACACACACACACACACGCACACACGCACACACACACACACACACACACACACACACACACACACACACACACACACGCACACTGAGTTCGGCGGTGTAGCATCGAACGCGTCTTTCGAAGGTCACAGTTTCGGTTACTGCCCACGGCAAGTTATCGTTTCACCCACTTTTCTTTTATCAGATTTACTTTACAATTCGGTCTAATAACTTTCTCTTTACTTGGCTATATTGTCTGCTAGATCTCAATAATATTGCGTTAAACACGGAAAAACGAGCTTACACTATATATATAGAAATTCGGCACTTTCGATGATAGTAAAGAATGGCATCGCAACTTCTTGCATCATAGCTTCCCTCATGAAATAGTGCGTACACTCAATTAATGAGAGCGTTTCCGCGCAGATCAAGCGCTTGGGGGGGCTAGTTACCAAGATGATTGTATCATATTGGCGTGTGAGAAGAATATTCGGGAAGTGAAAAGTACAATGATCGGCACACGCGAAGAGAGGAGACAAGTTGAGGGTTAAAAAGAGCGGACAGTGGTCCTCCCGAATCTGCCCAATATTTCACATCAGTTGAAAAAAGATGCATTCAAGTATGACGTGCGGGTTGTCTTTACAGTTGAAAACAAGTTATCGAAGATTTGCCCAGCAGTAGAAAGGCTAGCCAACAAGAAAGGTACGGGAGAGTCTGACAGACGTTGCATAAAACATAACAGGAGGTACGTTGAGTACAAAAAAGATGTTGTATATAGCCCGTCTGTTAATCTGCGTGAATTCATTGTAACCAGTTCTCATTTTGTATCGACAGCTTAAATTGTACTGCTTTTCATATATACTATTGGCGTAACACCAATGGAAGCCAGCAAATTTATGACGATGTTTTGTACCATAAGTGTAGTTCTATTATTAAGTGTCAAAAGTGTAGGCAGGCAATGGTGCATCTTGTTTTGAAAAATTTCGCTTGTATATGCACACACACACACACAAATTTATTTATATATATATATATATATATATATATATATATATATATATATATATATATATATATATATGTGTGTGTGTGTGTGTGTGTGTGTGTGTGTGTGTGTGTGTGTGTGTGTGTGTGTGTGTGTGTGTGTGTGTGTGTGTGTGTGTGTGTGTGTGTTTCCTGTGTACATATACAAGGAAGGTTAATTTCTGAAACTAGATGCACCACTGCCTGCCTTCACTTTTGGCACCTAATAATAGAACTACGCTTATAATACAAAACATGGTCATAAATTTGCTCGCATGCAATGGCACTACGCCAAAAGAATATTTGAAACCAGTAGAATTTAAGCTGTCGACACAAAACGAGAATTTGTTACAATGAATTTACGCAGATTAACAGAAAAGCTATATATACAATCGGCACTTTTTAATATGTTTGTGTGTTTTAATATGTTTATTTTGTAACAGGCCTTTCAGAAAGCAATAATTATTATCTTCCGCAAAACTGGCATGATAAAACTAAGTGTTCACTGATATAATTGTTATGACAACGTTACTTATACCCGGGTTTTTCGAGAAACAATCGAGTACATGTAGGCTCATATGAGGAACATTGTGCTGCGGATATCGTAGAGACTGCCGACAAAATGAGCGTATGATTTAATCGCAGTTCTGACAATTTTTATTTGTAGTTTGCCAGTAGTCACTTATGATGTAGCGCAACTCAAAGCACACCTTGAAGGAGAATCTAGGCGGATCCGTGAAAATTCCGATTGACCTTTTGGGGGCGTCGGCAGGCTCTAGAAACAGTGAATGTATCGACACAATTTTGGCGTACCTGCATATTCACTCGTGCACCATGGCGCTTAGTAGGTGTGCATACACTGATAAAGCTTCTGAAACGCATTGAACGCGCTAAAAACGAGCAATTCAATGCTTAGGCAGTACGGCGCACGCTCTCCCAATGCAGACGCTCCTGAGATCTTCAATACCATGAGACTACAACGCCGCCGCTGTCACCTGCCGGAGAATTAGCCGAGAAGCGGCGCGGCCACCTCGTTCACTCCACTGCCCTAGAGTGTACTAAAACAAGGAGAGAGCCCGGAACGGGCCGAACGGCCGCAGCACCAATGCATTAAAAGTGAAGCCCGAAGAGGGTCAATCCACTTGAGGCGCTGCGATCAGTAGTGCGTAATGTGCCATCGTTTTAAGTGTCGCGCGTAGTTCCCCCGAAGTGGTCGAGGGGTAGAATGCTCGCTTCCCACTCAATAGACCCAGGTTCGAATCTCAGTGGTGGACAATAGGTTTTTTGTTTTATTTGCAAAGTTGTCTTGGTTGGCTTTTAATTTTCTAAATCTAGCTTCAGTTGCTACATAATGCTACAAAACATTCCACAAAATATGAAGTAAAAAAAAAACTTGACAGCGAGGATGGATGGATGGGTGGATGCGGCTGTACCGTTCAGATCAGGCGGTGGCTAACGCCACCTAGCCGTAATACTTAGTGAACTAACCATTAGATTTATCTTTTTTCCCCTTTAAATAGCGAGATTGAGGATTCGTACTTTGCAGTGAAGGGTTTATTTTCACTCGTGCCTTGACTTTAGCCACCAATCAGATAACCTCCTTCTAGTTAGGTCTACCCGCTTAAAGTCTATTTTGCCCTCCCTGTCCCTAAACCCCAGTGCTTTGAAAAACTCTGCGCCATCATCCTGAACTATAGGGTGAAGCCTTTTACAGAACATTATCAAGTGTTCGGCAGTTTCTTCTTCCTCTCCACACGCACTGCATACTGTGTCTACCCCTTCGTACTTGGCCCGATATTTCTTGGTTCGCAAAACTTCCGTCCTGGCTTCAAACAGTAGAGAACTACCCCGGTAATTATCATAGACCCTTTCCTTGGTAATTTCCTGCTTAAAAGTTCGATAGATCTCTAGTGCGGACTTCTTAATCATGCCAATTCTCCACATGTCAGTCTCCATTTCCTTCACTTTCTTCTTAACCGATAGTTCTTTTTGGTTTGGCCACCTGCTGTTTTCTAAGTATTCACCAGTCAATTTCCTGGTTCGCTTCCTCCATTTTGTATCGACATTCTTCATGCACAAGTAGCTTAAAACCTTCCTAGCCCAACGCTCCTCCCCCATTTCTCTCAATCGCTTCTCAAGTTTTATCTTGCTGCTAGCTTCCTTGCCCTCAAATGATGTCCATCCCATGTCAGCTTGTACACTCTGATTTGGTGTATTCCCGTGAGCTCCTAAGGCAAGCCTACCTATTCCACGTTGCTTAATTTCTAATCTTGCTTGAACTTCTGGTCTCATGCACAAGACCGCATTGCCGAACGTCAGCCCAGGAACCATGACCCCTTTCCATTTTCCTCTCACAACATCATACTTATTGTAATACCACAGTGCCCTATTTTTCATCACTGCTGCATTCCTGTTACCTTTAGTCGTCACGTGTATTTCGTGTTCCCTTAGGTACTCGGTCACATTGCTAATCCATACACCCAGATATTTGTATTTATCTGTTATCTCTAGCGTGACCTCTTGCATTCTAAGCACACTACCTTCGTTATCATTGAAAATCATGACTGCAGATTTTTCCTTACTGAATCTAAAATCTAACCTATCTCCCTCATTACCACAGATGTCCATCAATCTCTGCAAATCTTCCTTGTTGTCGGCCATTAGCACTCTATCATCTGCGTACATTAATGCTGGTAGTGCCTGATCAATGAGTTTTCCTTGTTTGACTAAAGAGAGGTTGAAGCCCAGTCCACTTCCCTATAATTTGGCCTCTAATCCTTGTATGTACATCATGAATAATAAGGGTGACAGGGGACACCCCTGCCTAAGCCCCTGTTTTACCTCTGCAGGCTTGGATACCTGTTTTTCCCACTTTATAACTACCTTGTTACCTTTATAGATATCCTTTAAAAGATTAGTGACTACATGTTCCACGTCTAGTATGTCCAGTGTGTCGAGCGCATTTATTTTTAGCGCCACCACACGAGATTCAACAAAAACTTAAAAGCATGGCTTCCGAGATTTTAGCGAAGAAAAAAGACTGTGCTGTCATTCGCCAGCGGTCGTCGCCCATGGGCCACTGGCTCGCTTAAAAAAAAAAAAAAACTGAAAGTAAACGATCTTCGGTCAGCGGGAAACTGCAAAGGTTTGATTACTGGTAAAGCAGCGATGGTCTGTCTGAGTTTTCAGTGTTCCTTCTATGAGTGCACAAAAACTGTGTTGTACAATTTTCGCGGCAATCCAATGATCAACCAGCAGGCGATCCAACACAAGCCGTAGTCGGACCAGGCTGCAGCCAGTAACTTTCTGCCGCACAACTCCAAACTGACGAAACGGCGCGATATAATTCGCGATCGCCAAGTCGCCAACTACCGAAGCTGGCCCCCCGGCTGTGACATTTCATGTGTACCACGTCGACGCATTCCTGCGGATCGTCGTGTGCCTCCGAGGCGTTGGAAAGCGTGGTTCGGTGAGTGAGCGATGAGCGGAACACAACCACTCGTGACACCACCACCAACAACAACGAGCAGCGTGCCAACAAAACCAGCGGACAATGGCTCCGCGAGCACCGTCACGGGCTCTACCGACGCTGCGACGAGCCAGAAACGGCGAACGCAAAGCTTTTGCTATGCCCCGCGCTGCCGCACGGGTCAGAAAGGCGCGCCGCGCTATTCCCTGTTCACCGCGCCCAAGGACCCGAACGAGAGGAAAGTGTGGCAGTACAATCTGCGCAGGCTAGACAAGCCTCTCACCCAGTTTTCGACCGTGTGCGAGCGCCACTTCGACCCGCGTTTCATCGTGCGACACTACGTCCACATCATCAACGGCGCCGAAGTGCGGATACCGCGGGGTAAGCCCAAACTCGCCAAGGGCGCGTTTCCCACTCTGCTCCCGGACTTACCCGCATACCTGTCCAAGAGGTTGCCCAGGCAGAGGCCCACCAAGGGCAGGAAACAGCCTCCACCCGCGAAGCAGACCGCCCCGACGCCGCCAACGTCTTCCAAGAAGCGACCGCTACAAGACACTGAAGACGACAAGTCTTGTCCCGACGGCCAAGTGAAGGGCTCCGGGAACGCCGACAGCCGTACCGCCGCAAACCAAACGGTTAGCCATGCCGTTCCGGAACCGCCGCTCACGATAGAACGGCTCAGGAAGTGCGACTTGGGGCTTCCATCCTGGTGGTGCCTTCTGGGAACGAGGGACCCGCACAGGGTGGTGTTCGCCACCACGGTGGTGAAAAAGACGGCGCCTGACGATTCGCTTGAGGTGAGTGAGTGGATAAGCAGTATATCTGTTTTTGATGTATCTGAAGTGTGTTCCTTATCAGATCTTGGCTCAGTTGTAGTCACAGCTATCTATCCAATGTTTCCTTCGCACTGTTTCCCTTTCCCCGAAATGGGGATTCGAACCTACGTGGGCCTGAGGGGAGTGAGGTAGGTGTGTGACACAGTCCCGTCAGTCATCCGACAACACTTTGTGTGGCATACCGTCAGTATAACAGTCATAGGCCTCCGCTACTTCCTGGGCCATACCGTCGGCATACGTAGTGTGCAAGTGCGTCACGCAGCGCTGATTCGTCACTTTCGAAATGGGCCACCGACATGCCTGGGTACCTACTGACTCCGTGGCCGACCGCTGCCGTGTTGTTTCCTAGTGCGTGCGCCCGTTCAGTTTTGCCCAACGATGCAAGTAGGAGCGATTACCAGTTGCTGGTGAGGCAAATTGATATAACAGTCCACGAAGAGCGAGCAGAGCGTCAGGGTGCTCTCTTTGCCGAATGTTATTACCCAAAATTGAGAACGCACACTGCGATTTTCCGAAAAGCACCGGCATGTTTGGCTGGCACAGATTAACAAAAACGACTTGAAGAACCGATGATATTTGCGTCTTCAGGAGTAACTTCATTATGGGTAAGTAATGAAGTTACACCCGAAACACATACCTACAAACAGAGATAGGTACTGTATATACAAACTTGTCCGCGACCGCTGCATGCACAATCAGCGTATCAGGGAAGCGGTTAAAATTGTGAAGGCAGTCCGGGAATTTGGGTATTGCATTCAAACAAAGTGTGAAAATAAATGTGAAATATTCGTTCACTCGCGATTTGGAGTTTAGGCGATCGGTTGAAATAGAGGGTCAGGTTTTTTAAATATTGCGCTATTGATTCCCTAAAACTGTCTGCATCATTTTCAGGGACAATACTGTACATTAGCGCACAACAAAAAAAGTAATATACAAGGTAAAAAATGAGTCATAACATACATGAAAAAAAGAAAGTGACCGGCATCAGCGCAGCACACACCACGCAAAGTCTCTACCTTGCATAATACATTCCTTAGCTGTTTCCACGAATTCCAATCAAAGACGCTCAACATCATCACTGTTTAAAGCATTCGGGGAGCCGCATTGCTACTTTGGTGGCGTGGGTCGCAGCTACATATTAAAATTGGTATTAATAATATATATCCTGTAAACTTGCCTAGCTCTGCACGATGACTCATTTTCGATGGGAGCTGTGCGTTTCGCTCATCCACTTTTAAAATTGCGGCTCGAGAGACTTTGAGCTTTCACTTGTTCTTAGACCACTCAATCGGTAGTCAAAGCGAGATAGTGGGCAGCCAGTGTACGTGGTGGCCGGTATACGTGTCACACGTTTTGATTTTCCGGTCTTGTATCGAGTGAACAAGCGAGGCCTTCCTGACCCGATGAGCTCGTTAAAGCATGACTACGAAAAACCGCACGGCTTCTCTTCAATCATTGCGTGCAGCAACAGATGACAAGCCCTCAACAAATCGCGCTGCAGCACGCTAACTGCTGTAGGTACTCAGCGAGGTACCCAGGCATAGCGGGAGATTGCGTTATCCGCGGAAGTGACATCAAATGAACACTATGTATAACAGTCATAGGCCTCCGCTACTTCCTGGACCCAGCACTAGACTCGGTCCTGGAGGTTGGGATCTGAGCTGCTCCGGGCGGTCTTTCACAGCTTTTAACTACTAACCTAGGGTTTGAGACAGTAGGATTGGGTGTGTCGGTACAACATGATAAAGAGTGCTTAGCAGTTCATACGACAGGAGGGGATAGAAGAGACGAGAAGGAGCGATGATTGAGAACTCTATTCAGTGCTGAGCGCTCTTGTCTCTTCTATACATCTATATTATCCTCTCGTATGCACTGCTAAGCACTTTTTCACGGCGAAAGCTGTTACGAGATCACTACACAGGTCACTTGTGCGCCGCAGTTGTCTGCCGCCGCCGGTGTCCGTAACCTCTATTGCACGAAAAAAGAAAAAAAAAGCACTAGACATAAAACACCGAGGACACAATAGGATTCAAACCCAGGTCCCTCGTGTGCTGGCCTAGTGTTCTACCACTGAGCCAGGCCAGTGCTTGGAACTCCCTTTCAAGCTGGCTTTATGCAGGCTTGATTTCGGGAAAGAAATCTTCTTGATATGAGTAATAAAGCGTTTTAGAACAGCAAAGGAACAACCAGGTGTCACATAATGTGCACTGTGCAACGAGTGGGTCGTAGAATGCTCACACCCTTTACCAAAGGTTGATCTTGTTCACCTCTAATCTGTGGCACATACCCACTGTGGGGGATAGAGGTTGTTACAAAAGCTTCTGGCATAATTCTTCATCGTCGTCAGCCACAGCTCAAAAGAATTGCAATATGTTCCAAGCAAGTGTGCATCAGGTACCACTATTCTCTTAAAAGTAACGAAGGATGGTAAAGTGTAGTGGCCTGCCTACTACACAATGATTTATGGCGTAGTGGGTACCCTGCCAGTGTGCTTGCAGCAGCTACCCAAAAAGTGTTAACAAAAGGCTCGGAGAAGAGGCTGTTGGAGATTTCGCTGTGACAGTGCTGCACGTTCTGCGCAGGCCTTGTGGTTTTCATCATTTAAGGTTTGAGAGTGTGAGCAAGGAAGTTTGATGGAACACTGCTGCACGACATGTGACTGATCTGCTACATAGACAAGGAAGAGGTGACACATTGGTTAGAGGTATATGGCAAGCAAAATTAAGCACAGATTTCTCGTGGTAAGGAGGGTGCGAGTTTGTAGTTGCCACCAGAATATTTATCTGGTGTGTTCTAGGCCAAGAGAGAGGTAGATATATTGGGCATTGGTGTCTGTAATGCATGCATATATCATCAAAGGGCCAGTCAACAGGCTAGAACTTTTTTTTACACCCCCCAAGAAAGCTCTGTAATTCGTTGTGTAGACCGCGGCGATCAAGTTTTACGAATATTGCAGCGGCATGCGCCGCACAGGGCCTCCATATCGAGAAACGATTCCCGCGCTCCTTTCCTACACCCGACCAATTCTCCTTTCATGCGCAGTGATGCAAACCCGCCGATTCGCGACTTGACGTAGCATGCAGCTCGTCGATTGGTCTAAACCAGTCACGACAACGGGCTACGCCTTCCTCTCCCTGTGAGGGAGAATGGTGGCGAGGCCGCGCAATAACTTGAAGCCGATGTTCGAACCACTGTAACTTCCTTAATATAGCATGGATTCGCAAAGTTCTTGCGGCAACATGTTCACGAAGTAAAAGTGCGCACATTTCTCTTTACAACAATTTTTGGACCTCAGGGTTGTTTACTGGCCCTTTGAATAGTCGACACTTGCGACGCGCTGATTGCACTAAAAAAAGACACACAAAAGGCACAGGTAGAACACACACGAGCATGCCTGCCTGTGCCTTTACTTTGTCTTTTTTGTGTCTAATCAGCGTGTCGTAAAGGTAAACCATGTGCAATCAACTAGCCCTTATGCTGGCCCTTCTGGCCCTCTAAACTTTCACACAAATTTCAGGTGACGCACCCAAAACTGGTCAGCTTCTCAAAGAGCGACGATGGCCCCGAGATTGTGGTGGAGGCATACTTCCAGGGTTCCCTCTGCTGCAAGGCACTTGTCACGTCGCTGGACGAAGCGAAGGCGATTATACGGGATGCAGACGCGACACACATGTGCAAGGGGTCCATGACTCCGAGCGAGTTTGCGGAGATATCCAGCGATGTCACCACGCAACTCCTGCTCAAGATCGGCAAGAATAACGAAGGGACCGTGTTTAGCCTGGAGTGCACAAGGAACGTTGACTCTGAAGGTAATGGTCCGTCTTTTCGCACATCACATGACCTCCTCTTCCGCGTGTGTTTTGAGTGAGCACGTGTGTGCGTCGTGTGCAAGTGTGTGATATGCTTGTGCTTTCGGTGTAGATGGAGGCCCTCGGGTACAGAAAAATTGGAGCCATTTGTGAGGGATCGGAGCAGTCACCCGCCTATAGATTGCTTGCACTGATATCGCTGAAAGCGCTGTGTATATGCACCAGCAAGGCAGGACGCGATGTTTGCGATGTCAGATTGTAGTACTCGAAACATGACATGTAGGTCCTTTCATTATATACACGCACAGAGGTGTTCCTGCCATTTATCGCTATGAAGCAAGTTAGCCACTACTTGTTTGTCAACGAAGCCACTATCGTCGAGTGCAGAACATCCAAAGATGCATCCATGACGCCACGTGCGAGCTATCTATATAGAAAAGGAATTTCTTCGAGTGGTTCGTTTGTTCAACTCAACCAAACCAATCCAACAATCTGGCGAGCTCATTCGGTTGTGTGTACTTAGTACATTATTCAGAGTTAGACAACTTTTCAGTACTTTTATTCATGTGCACAGTGAAATGGTGGGAGTCATTTTTTATATGTAGTGTAAAAGTGGGCATCTCTATGAACTGCTGTGAACAGTTTGTAAATTGTGCACAGATTCAGAGGAAACACAATGCAAGCACTGTTTACAGTAGTGTTGGTTGATGCAGCCTTGAAAGAAGAAAAACATAGAAACAGGCAACGCAGGACAAACGGTGTCTCGAAAGTAAAACTTAGTAAGATTTGTTGCAATTCATACTTCATTAAGCATGTACCTTTATGCTTTACGAAATACAAAAAGAGGCTTAACCGCCAAGGAAAGGAGCGAGAGCTTTCTTGGCGGTTACACATTCTTTTGTGTTTTAGTAAACAAACTGACTAGCAGAACATACTCTTGGGCTAGTCGGTTAACGATCAACACTGAAAGAATAAGCGCTGCTAATTGACGAGCAACTCCTGTATCTGCTCTTTTTGCGCTTCTCAATTTGCTTATTCTTTCAGTGCTCAACCAAAGCTGAACACAAGACATGTGCAAAAGCGAAAAAATTATCAATTATTTCAACTAAAATTAAATGTCGCCTAAGGTTACGCATGTGCCAAGCGTACATGCGGACCTGTTGAAGCCTTTCTTGTCATTGAACATCTTGTTGTAAAGGTATAGGCGAACGCTCAGAAGATGAATTGAGGTGACCCCACTGAGGGAAAGAAATGCTTGTGTTATCCACTGATACAAACCCTGTTTTTCTCACTTAGCTCGGAGGAGCACCTGGTGAAAGCATTGGCTTCGACCAGTTTCACCAACGAGTGCAGCTGAAACCTCGTATTCTTTTGCGACATCCACGGAATCTTGATGCATAGGGTAGAAGTGGTTTTGCACTAAATAGGTGATGGAAGCCATCTCGGGGAATGCTTTGAGTAATCCTTTATGACTTGCATTATGATTGACTGCCTATAAATGCATGAAATTTGCATAATGCAATGGCAAAGTTCTAGACACCAAAAAGCAAGTGGGAGTGTTCGAATAAATATGTGTTTTACAGTGATTAATGATAATGAGGATGTAAATAATTAAATATTGTAATCTATATCGTGCTATGTTTCTTCATAAACTGAATTCAATAATCCACTCAAATTGCATGCGATTGTAGACATGTACAGGAACCGTCAAAAGTACCTAGGCCACTATTCCACGTGTTCCTATGCCAGCGTGGCCGGTGAATTTTCGTCGGCCCTTGTACAATGCGTATGTAGTTATGTACATTGCTTCTGTGCTGTGTAGTGATATTTCTGGCATGTTTCACCTTACCGACAAGAGTTTTCAGATATTACAACCACTTTGTGAATGCGAGAATGATTTGACCGGGTAACTGAATTTAAGTTCTTATATGTGTTTGAAGCTCCTCCTTACCATTATTCCGTAGCAGTTCTATTTTGTCCGGTGTCTGGATTTTGTCCTCAATCCTTTAAGCACCAATTTAACTCCTGCAAAATATAAGAAAAGTGTTTTTTATTTTTTTTGTGGTCATATTTTTTTTTTGAATTGTTTCTGAATATATATTGCATTACCAATTTCTGTTTAGGTACAGCACAGAAATCAAAAAGGGAAAAGACCGAGGGCTGCTTTCTCTCAATACATGCGGAGGTAATGGGTTGGAGCATATTGAAAGTCGAAGTATTTATTTGATGCAGCACGTGGTAACACACTGAAAATTGCGCAGACGCGCAGGTGGTGGCTTGTCTATGTTTACGCGCACTGCTCAGTGCATCACCATCACCGTTGTTCTTGTCATCATCTGAAGCGAAATCCAGGGTGAAGACAATGTCCGAGTCGTTGTCGGATGCAAGTTCCATGTCGTTGCCAACACTGCTTTCTGTACCAACTCAAGCCGCACCTCTTTGGAGCATCGCCATTGCCCGCATTCTTCTTGCGAAGTGCCATTATAAAATGACTGTTGCCAGGCTTACAACACTCACGGAAAGCACGATATGGGGTTTTTCATGGACAATTATTGCTATCTAGGGTTAAAAATTACAAGTACACTCAAACATCACTATAACGAAGCTGCGTCTTACACAAAACTAAGTTTGTTCTATCTAAAAATTCGTTATAAAGGTTTATTCCTAACACTGTATTTATTGCAAGACTACAGTAGGCTCTCGTTGAACGGAACCTGAAGGGACCGCTAAAATATGTTCTTTAGCAGGAGTTCTCTTTACTGAGGGGTGAACCTAGGTGCAGAATACACACCTGAAACCTAACATAGCAGAGGCAGTTGTTCCATTTCAGCAGTAGTTCCGTCTAACAGATATCCGTTTACTGAGAGTGTACTGTATTGTTAATTTACTTTGTTATATTCGGGTTCGTTCTATCGAGGTTTCAATGTATAATAATTGACCATAATTCTTTGGCGACAAAAGGAGCGCGTGTGGATCGACATTGATACGAACTCGTGTGACGTGTACAGCTAAAGTTTTAATTATATTTGTGACTGTCCTGGTTTCATTTTTCCTTCACAGGATCAGTGTGCGGGCCCTGCAAGGTATTGCGGAAGGTTCTACAGACGAGAAAGGCCAGAGTTCTCAAAAAACTCATGAAAGACTGCCTCGACGAGAGAGAGCCCTCCAGCCCGCAGCAGATGACGCAGAAGCACCCGTCATTGACGGCGCAGGCGACGGCACAGACGACACCGACGAAGACACTGACACTGACGACGACACCGACGACGACACATCCAACCATCATTAAATTCTCCATTGCAAAAGGGCTGACAAACGGCTCATAACGAATGTTTACAAACTCTCTCCCAAAAGGTTTGTTGTAGATAATTTCTAAAAAATTCCAAAACATTCATTGGAGCTACCTTTATCGTGCACTTTGTTTAGTAAACATGCCCAATGCCTGTCCCGCTCGCGATAATTTGTTCTCGGTAATCGTTCATTCGCTACTCAAGTGGCGTGGTGAGCGAACACCAGCAAACAATTTCTACACTTCAGTCTTGACTCAATGTTGATTGCACATCGGCTGCTTCCTGGGAACTTTAGATGGTGTCTTCAACTACGTGATTAGCGTGGCTACCAAGCAAAATACTGGCGAACATGTGTAATTTGGAACCATCGCAACTTGATATTCGGCCCATGTCGGCTATTTTTCTGCCTTTACGAAATAACAAATTCGAAGCTTGCTCTTGCTCTCACTCTCGCAGTGATTAGTTTAAGCATCATAGAAACCGTTTAAACGCATTCAACTCTTCCTTTGAAACTGCTTATTTCGGGCAGCTGAAAAGATCATAATCACGGCAACTATTGTATTGGTTTGGTCAGTTAACTCTTTAGAAAAGCAAACTGCTGCCAAACAGTGCGTGTAACGCTTGTCAAGTTAGCTGCAGCAAGATCACCAATACCGCCCCATTGCGAGTATCTAGCGTTACTGATGCTTATCGTTGTATTGCGACTTGCGGAAGCATTGCGGCAAATGAAATTCAGATGCCCGTCTTAATGATGCCCGTCAGAGCCCGTCTTAATGACTTGAATGAAGACAATTTGGAAATCCTGAGAGTGACAATGGAAGCGAGAATGGTGCCTTTCATGGAATTCCATGGCCAAGTTAAATTTGCATGCTGCTGCTCGTAAGCAAGTGCTTCATCCGTTCCCCGACTAGGGAACCTTCTCGTAATATTTACGTGAACACCTGAGAATTGTTAAGCCCCACATGACCCTCATCTTCATTTACATAAAAAAAAAGAAAAACTACCATCATCATGTTTCTCTGTTTGAATAAACACAGTCATCAAAGAGAGTTAATGTTCGAATTTCTTTTTATTTCATGTTTTCACTTTCATTTGCATAAGTTAACAATATGGGAAAGAAGCACAAGTCACTTCTGAAAGCTAACGTGCTGATTATAATGTTTGACACGGCTTACCATAAAAGCAGCACATCTCCCAGGTAATAACTTAAGTAATGAACCATACGGTGCCTCAAGGATCTGCACCCGGCTAAGGCTTCCAAAGAATATGAAAGGTAGGTGGTTGCCTTAATTCTTTCCTGACACACATAGGCTCATAGGAGGAGGAAGAAGAAGTGAATGGAAGAAGCCCGTAGCTTCATTTCGCTCTCTTAATTCAGTTATTATATTGAGTTCAGGATCTTTTTACAGTGTGTGCGGTGGGTGGACTGTCTCCAGAGTGGCAGCTAAACATCGGTGAGTCGGAGTTTCACTACGCATCGCGATCAGAGTTGCCCCTTAGCGGGCCCGTGCCTCATACCTGGCGAAGCCCGGGTATGGGGGACAACGAGGTGCCGCTAGCGCCAAGAGGAGCACCACTTATCCATCCCGCTCGACTTCAAGTTGCTGCAGGCTCAGCAACAATATCAACGTCCCATACAGAGAGCAGCGAGGCCTCGCAGTGCAAGAAGAGGCGTACAGAGGAGGAAGAGGTTGACAACGATGACGCTACATCGACGTACTCTCTCAATGACATGACACAGATGGATACAGAAGCACCCAAGGAAGACGAGGGAGCTTACACGGTGGTCACCCATCACAAGAACAGAGCTACGGGGATACCGGTGGTATTCAGACCAATCGCTGCCGAGGACTCTTTCTGGAAGGTGAATCCCAATCGCATAGCGTCTGAGATAATCTCTGCTATCAATGAGAAAGTGACATCATCAAGAATCAACAGAGACGGAAGTTTTTGTGTTGGAGTACGGTCGTTGTACTCGGCAAACAAGTTACTGCTGATCAAGAGTCTGGCTGGATTGCCTGTACAAGTGATGATACCTCAGTCTTACATGAAGACCCTAGCAAAGATAAGAGATGTTCCACTCGAATACAGTGATTATGACCTACTGGATTATCTTAAAGATGCTGGAGTAATCTCGGTCACACGACAAAAGAGATGGGTAAGAAATGAAGATGGAAGTGCCACAATGCAGCCCATACGTAATGTAATACTCCAGTTTAGACATGACAAGCCATTGCCAAAAAGAGTTGCTCTCGGCTTTACGGTCCACACTGTCGAGGAATACATTGAGCCGGCGGTAAGGTGTTACAACTGCCAGAGATATGGGCATAAGGCTAAGACTTGCAGGGGAACCAAGAGATGCAAGGTATGTGCGGGCGCACATGATTACAAAGAATGCACCTCGAAGCGTCAACCTAAGTGTGCAAACTGTGCTGGACCACATCCGGCGTCGTTTCTCAGGCTGCTCTCGAAATCGTTTGGCATCAGCGGCACAAAGAGAGAGAATTGTAAAAGGGTACCATAAGATACAAAAAGGTCCAGCACCCAATGCGGATATAGTCGAAGATGTTCCTGCGGCACAAAGAAGTGCAAAACAGCGGCGCCACGACTCTTACTCGGAAGTATTGAAGCGCTCAGCACCAAAACATCGCGTTGGAAAAGAAGTCCGGGCCCAGGAACATGCTGAAGTGGAACTTTCTACCAGGCCAGACACAGCCAAGGAGCCACTGACTACCAAAGAGAAGGGTCACAGCAGCTTGCTGAGCAAAACTTCTTCGAGAAATGCGATCTCGGCGGAGACTGCCGGAAGCGAGCAAGTCATTTTGCCAATAATCTTTGCGGCTCTCAAAGCAATTTTACGATCCCTGCCACAAGCAGGTTCTTTACCAGAAGTGAAATTGCTGCTAGATGTTGAGCATCTTCTCTTGTCGTAATCATGGCTACCGGACTATCTAACTGGTACAAAAGAAGTGCAATATTCCAGTGGAACTGCAACGGTTTGCAGAATAAGAGTGGAGATTTTCGGAAATTCGTCGCTCAGCACGGGTTTCCGATTTTGTGTATTTCCGAAACAAGAGTATCCACTAACTTTCGCTTGTCCAATTATGTGGTGTACCAAGCAGACCGTCCTGCTGCAAAAAGCAGAGTGATGTTGTGTGTGAGACGCGATATTCCGTCGACACTTGTGGCTACTTCAAAAACAGGTGCGCCGGAATTTGTTAGATGCAAAGTGAAGTTTGGCAACATTACTGTAACTGTAGTTAGTGTTTACGTGCACCCTCAAGCAAACGTTTCATACGCAGAGTTGGCTGCAGTGTGTAGATCGGACCATGATCCCATAATTATATGTGGTGATTTTAACGCGCACCATGAATTGTGGGGTAGTGAGCGTTGTAGTGTAAGGGGATCTGCTATAGCAAAAATATGCGAAGATTATGGTTACACTATACTAAATGATGGTTCTCCAACGTTTCTACGGGGGCATAACTACTGCAGCGTACTAGACATTACTGTGTGCTCCTCTGAATTAGCGGCTGGAGCAGACTGGACTGCAGACGCTGACACAAGAGGAAGTGACCACTTGCCAGTATTCATATATCACCCAAAGTTGAAGAAAACAAGAAATAACCGCACAACAAGAATTACAAACTGGGCAATCTTTCGAGAACTACAGAGACAAAATCTTGAACCCTGTACTGACGCAGAAACGTATGCATCTAAGATAAAAAAGTTTCTAACAAAAGCAACTCGTACAGTACCCATTCCAGATGGGTATTCGGGTGTTGACGCTGAGTATGAGAGGCTTTGGGCAATACGACGCCGATCTGAAAGAAGATATCGCAGGTCAGGTAATTTAGAAGATTTCAAGGTTGCACAGAAAGTACACACTACAATGCGTAACCAACTACAGAAGCTTTCAACGAAAAGGTGGCAAGATTTATGTGCCTCACTTTCCCCATTTACCTCGGCGACTCAACTGTGGAACATGGTACGCGCCCTCCGACAGCCAGTAGTCCACTCGAGACCACTACAGGCTCTAGCGCTGTCTCGAGGAGTTAGCGAACGGGTGATTGCCGAAGAATTTTGCGATCTTATACTGAGAAATGGAGAGACCGCCCAAACGAGCGAATATAAATCCTCAGCAGAATCAGCTTCGGCGGTTGTAACAAAGTCCTCTGCGATCAGTTCATCAGATCTGGATGACAGCTTCACACCAGAGGAGCTCCAATATGTGTTGTCTTCAGTAAAACGAACAAGTTCACCAGGAACAGATGGAGTTACATACGCTGCTCTTGCTAATTTGTGCAAAAAAGGAAAATTACACCTGTTGGACATCTATAATAAAATTTGGCAAGAAGAAAAAGTTCCGGAAAGTTGGAAGATATCAAAAGTAGTACCGTTGCTAAAGCCAGGGAAGAGCCCTATGCAGTTGGACTCGTTTAGGCCGGTTAGTTTGACGAGTTGTTTTTCAAAAGTGATGGAAAAAATGATCAATGAACGAATTTTATGGTGGCAAGACATGAAAAAACTACTACCAGAAAGCATAGCCGGCTTCAGAAGAGGTAGATGCACAATGGACTGCATTCTGGATTTGGTCACAGATGTGGAAAACCAACGAACGCAAGGAAACATCACTGTCGCTGTATTCCTTGATGTCCACCGAGCATACGACACAGTGAGTCACGTTCACGTTCTGGAAGGCCTGGCGTTACAGGGATTCAAGGGCAAGATACTGCGTTGGATCGCTGACTTCCTGAAGCACCGGAAAATTTTTGTAGTTACGCAGGAGGGCCCAACGTCAGAACATGTCGTCAACCAAGGAGTGCCACAGGGCAGCGTACTAAGCCCTACTCTCTTTAATGCAGTCATGGCGCAGCTCCCATATAATCTTCCACCCAACATCAGATGTTCAATATATGCTGATGATATAAGTATATGGACGTCTGGTCCATCGTTTTTGGATATACAACCAACTCTACAAGAAGGATTGGATAATGTAGACCATTTTCTAAAACAAAGAGGTATGGCACTGAGTCTGGCCAAAACAGCCATACTTCCGTTTACATTAAAAAGACCTGGAAATTTCCAGATTATTCTGCAAAATCAGCCTATTAAAATGGTTAAAACTCATAAATTCTTGGGAGTAATTTTAGACCGGAGACTAACATGGTCGCCTCATGTCCAGTCCCTGGAACAAAAAGTGAATCAGGCCATTCGAATCCTCCGGCATCTCTGCGGGGCCAAATGGGGTGGTACTACAGAGTCGTTATTAGCCCTACATGTTGCCTGGATACGCCCCATCGTAACTTACTCACTGCCCCTGCTGCACGGACTCCCAGCCTCCACCGAAAGGAGACTTCACTTGTTATTGGCAAGGAGCTTGAGGGTATGTCTGGGTTTACCACGGTCAACTTCCAGTGATTTAGTGTATGCGGAGGCTCGAGAGCCACCTTTGGCAGTACTGCGAACTAAAGAAACATCTCGAAATTTATTTAGAATTTTCACGCAACATGAAAGTCATTTTTTATCTGGTGCACTAACACAAAGAACGGCAACGAGACTACAGGATACTATATCATCATTTCAAGCAGTAGTACCAGAATTTAAACAATGGAAACCTTCAAAACCACCTTGGACGCTGCCACTTCTCAACGTTATCCGTGAAATAGACGGCATAGAGAAGAAAGCAGCCATGGCACCTCTAGTAGCGGCACAGTTGGTACTTCAACAGCTTCATGTAATGCATAATGAAAAAACGAAGATATATAGATGGATCATGCACAGAAGAAGCGTCAGCCTGTGCGGTCTTTATACCCGAAATTCAGGAAAAGAAGATGTACAAATTATCGCACAAATCTTCATCGACGACAGCAGAATTGGTGGCTATCTTTGAAGCAGTTAAGCTTATCTGCGAGAATCCAGATCCACGAAAATGGGTGATATGCACTGATAGCAAACCTGCGCTTCAGCTAATCAGAAATGTGAGATCACCTTACAGAAATGGTGAAATACCACAATGTATCGCAGAAACTGTGGAATATGCCTTATCGCAGGGTCACAACATCGTATTCCAATGGATACCCAGCCACATTGGAATAAAGGGAAATGAAGATGCTGATAGTCTCGCGAAGAAAGCATTGAAGGAAGGACGGGATTACACAATCCCTATATCTGGGACGGATATTCGACATTTTATATTGCAAGGGGCTAACCATTGTTCGATGGAGAAGTGGTTTGAGAGCCCTAAATCAAAGGAAACGGTACTTTATGAAGTTGATCCACACAGAAAATTTTCCATAGCGACAGACCTTCCACGACACCTAGAGACATTGATCCACCGACTTAGATTGGAAGTAGCATACACAAACAGCTTCCTGCACAAGATACATCGATCCAACTCACCGGAATGCCATTGTGGTCATGCAGAAGAAAATGTTCGCCATATTCTTTTGGAGTGCATTAAATACGCGAAAGAAAGAGAAAAATTAAAGAACAGATTAGCAAGTTTGGACAGACGGCCCCTCACAATAAAGAAACTACTTGGACCATGGCCTGAGATGCATCTTCAGAAAAAGGCAATAATCTTCCTGACAGACTTTTTAGTGGAGACCGGACTGGACAAGCGCCTATGACTGACAGCCAGAAATGAGTATTATGTAAAGTGTGGTCATGTATATACTGGCAGTAGAGTACTAAGGTGTGCGTGAAAGTAGTTTATGACTGAGTGAACTGCGTGAAAAAAACTGTGTATTGACAGGTTATTTGAACTGGTTTCAGTGTGCTATTATGTTTTTTTTCTCCTTTTCCGTATTGTTAATTTTTGGGTACCGTTCTATATTATTATTTTATTTTTCGCTGCAGAACTCTGTGATATGGAGTAGCCGAGGCAATAGGCTCCTCAACCTCTCCACAGCAAAACAGTTAAAACAACAACAACAACAGGCTCAGACAGCTCATTTGCAAATAAAACTGACATGATGCACGAATGATCTTTTCAACAACGAATAAGCATTAGGCACATGTTTGACCACAAAATGTGCACCGTTGCAGAGAAAGATGGAGAGCACTGAACGAGCCAGTTGGGTGACTTAGCGGGACATTTTGCAAATGCACGTTCTCTCATTTATAGTGGTGTCGCAAATAAATGTGGTTAGCCATATATCATATATTGATGTTCAGCAGCCGTTCAATGAAGTAGTTGAAATATCGGTATTTTGAGCGGGTAAATAGACAAGGAACGAAAGACACAGGTACACAGACGAGTGTTCACTTCAAACTAAAGTTTGTTCACAGAAAAGGCCAGGTTTTATCCAAGCATGTGGGTGCACTCGAGAATTCAGCAAAACCTCAGTTCTTTTCTGGCACAAAAACAGAACAAGAGAAATAATGAAACCTTCTATATTCACAAAATGCTTCCACGTGCGTCAGCCAGCCATCTATTAATCTACTAACCAGTGAAGTGTAAAGTTTTCGACACTGAGAGCAGGCCAGCGATAGCCACTTCCTTGCTTGCCATGACATGACATGTGTTGTCTTTCACCTCAGTTACATTTTCCTGTATAGCAAACACATTTTTTTTGTTTTTTAACTCTGAGGTGATAACTGTCCTCCTGTTGCTTATTTATATTTTAGTTTCACGCATGCATTTCCGTGTTCGGTGTAGGATAAAACCAGGTCTTTTCTGCGAATAAACTAGTTTGAAGTGAGCGCTTGTCGTTCTACCTCTGTCTTTCGTTCCTTGTCTATTATCGCGCTCAAAATACCGCTATGTTCAAGTACAAATTCGCCCAAATTTCAGTGCTTTTAATTGACAAAATTACATGACTGCAATGAACTGGAAAAAAACTGCAACTCGGTGTTGCAAGCAGCGCAATATCTTTACTAGGGTGTCAATACATCTTCTAAACAACCTTTTTCTTCCTTCGATTTTTTTTTTCCACGAAGCTCCAGTGTTTTACGAAAACAAGCATAAGAGCTGTATTAAACAACCTTAAATTACTTCTGTAAGTCAGTCTTGGTTATTCAGCTGTCACCTGACATAACACATTGGCTCGCTCCCTTCATGGAAACTCTTGCAACGAGCGATAAACTTGTTCTAAAAATTTAAGCAATTCTGTGCCGACTGAGAAAACTGTGCACCTGTTTATCATTCCCTAGTACTGTCGAGCAAAAAAAAAAAAACATTATAACGGCGTAAATTCATGAAACATTTTTCATTGGTTATATGTAGTGGGTTTCGAACCGAGTGCCCCACTTTCAGAAGCCAAGTATACTAACCACCTGACTAAACGCCTAAGCATTCAGAAAATGAATACATCCGACTTCTATGTTGAAGTATTTCGTGGCTAAGACAAGGAGTGAACCCTGCTTGGAGTGTTTTAGACATCTGGAAAATTGCAGCTTTTGCAAAAATGTAACTTCAAACATGCTATTTGATGGCCGCAGCTTGTGCTTTTTATTGGACTGCTCCGTGCACTAACGAAAGACGTGTTATCTATGCCATCAAAGAACAACATTACAGGGAAGGTCGTGACCTTAATATCCTACAAATAAGGTTTATGCTTATGCATCAGTTAGACAACTCACGATGGAGGTTCCGTGAGTTTATCCTTCTGAAGACATGAAAGCAGGCATTCATATAACTCCAAGCCATTTTACGTTCCGGTCTTCAACATAATGGCCAAGCGGTAATTGTGGCTCATTGACCTTGAACTAAAACTCTATGCCAGCATAAAACACGCCAAGTTTGGCAGCACTCTGTTTCCAGCCATGTCATGAAGTGGACTCGTGACGAAAATTTTTAGCAGTCTTTTTTTTTGCGTCCCATGAAAAACATGTCTACAAGATTCTAGAAGAAGCACTGGCAAGCGTGTCACGTTGAGAAATGAACTACTGCATGTTTTTAAAAGCTGGTTTCAATTGCCACTGTGCCACAACGTCGGCACGCTAAGCTTCGGCTGCAATGACGTTTCCACGGCTGCTAAGCTGCATGGATTTGTCAAGTGCACCATGAGCGGCCATTTTGTGCACTTCAGTACCTGACGCCATCACATTTAGCCTTACTGATGTGTGATGTCACTAGAATTGGCATTGTAGCCTGATGCCACGCTGGTGATTATGTCAGTAGGTTCACCATTTGAAAATTCGCTTCAACATCAATTGAAATGAAACACCTTATATTCGTTGCGCTTCAGACATGCTCAGAGCCATCTCTGTATAAGGGAGATTTGTTTAGTCATGGAATTTCAAAAATTAAATTCTTGTCAGTATTCCTGTTGTGTTCGTATTTATAATAACACTTAAACTTCCCTTTTTTTTTTTCGATGGTCACCATTGTGCGCGCCCACAGGGCTGCATCATGCAAACACGACACACGTTTTCATCATGATGCGGTAGAAGTGCTTAAGATTTCCACACTGACAAGATTTCATTTACTTATCTATTTTTTAACATTCGAAGCTGCTGTTTTGCCTCCTTTGACAATTAAAAGACTCGTGTTGTGTGAATATCCTGGTCATTAGTACCGAGAATCGGGCAGCTAAACACTTGACCAAGTTTTTGAAACGAAAGGTTTTCAAACTCGAAATCACCAGTTTCACAATTATTGCAAAGATCTGCGAAAATGCAATAGCTTACATTACTACATCAAGTGTACGGCATAGTGTAGTGCGAGTACGCAACTTAGCAAGCCAAGATAAGTACTGACAAGTTTTTGTATGCAAAGTGCACATATCGTTTTTATTATACAAATAATGATTTTCATATTAGGCAAGCCTTCAAAAAAGAAAACAATGACATAAAGTGGCTAATGTTGCAACACTATGATTTCAACATTGCCAACTGAATTGTTCTGCACGCAACACACAATTCTAGCATTGTTCGTAAGTGTGTTTTAGATGATCTTCATGTAATTCTCATATACTTCTTAAAACTACATGCAAGTCATGCAGAGTTTTTGGAATGGCATACAGAACAGTTCAATGAAACAGTTGTTTCATAATGCTGAAAGCCAGTCGAATGTAACTGAAAATATTCAATTCCTGCACCATTTCATATGCACTTTATTTAGCCTTGAGAACTGATACTCGCATGCCCCAATTACAGAGAGATTCAGAAGCAGAAAATTAAAGGCTTCACTCGCTTCACAGGAACAAGACCCTAATGAGATTCATGCCTCTATATGATATTAGAAAGCCTATTTCATAATGGTGTTCGAATCCTGCTAGCACATTCTCAGCAATGCGCCATGCCCAACAATCATCAGCCATGCATCCCATACACATTAACCAATGTGGTGTATTCTTTGGACACAAATGATTGCAAAACGGTAAGTACACTACTTAGAGCACTAACGTCATATTCAGGCAAAGGCAGTAACCGCACTTAATTTTAATTAGTATTAATAAGTAACCAGATTCCTTCTAACATTTATGCACTGACTCCAGAGATACATTTTCTTTTATATACACTCAAACCCCGATATAACAAACACAGATATAAGAAAATATTGGTTGTAACGTTAGGAATACACTGTTATAACAAATTTTCGGATGTAACAAACTAATTTTCTTGTAAGATGTATCTTCGTTATAATGAGGTTTGAGTGTAGTACAATGTAACACAATCCATGGTAGTATAATGTTAAAGATAAGTTGTCATGGCATTGACTTTTCAGCAAAGTTAAGTACTAGAGTGAAATGAAAATAATGTCTGTGATTTCACTTCTGTATCATCTTTCGTTTGCCTGCTACAGTTGCACAAACAGGACAACTTAATGAGAGAACGTAGATGAGAGATTTAAGAGACCAGTGGTTTGTGACGGTGAAAAGCGGAGAAAGGTTGGGGATGGAGACAAATCGTCGCTCAGCGCAATACAAACACCTCAGTTGTGAGGCGTTAAGGGCAACTTGAACCGATATGACGAACCCAGATATAACGAAATATTGGCTATAACAAAATCTTGCAGTAGTGTTGGGAATACGCCTGTATAATGAATTAATAACAAACACAATTTTTGTGCAAGACGCAACTTTTTTATAGTGAGGTTTGAGTGTAACTTGGGCTAGTCAGTTTGTGTTAGCACGCCCACATGCTAGTGCGAAATGTACACAAAAAACGTATGGGAGAAATGCTAACTTTCAAGGGATGAATACAAGTTGAGAAAATATCTGAAAGTGTGACATAAGTGTGGAAAAAAAAAGCCCTAGAATCGAAGCAGGCAAATTACACGTGTATCATAGAAGGTGAGGTCATTAACAATCATGTTAAGCAGATCGCAGTGGAGCCAAAAATGATGGGCACAATCGTAAGAGATCAGGGGACAGCAGACCAAGGGTTAGACAACAAGCAGATGTAGTTGGTATTCCCATTGATATTAAGTGAATGATGTAGACCTGGGCTGACCACATAATGTGCAATACAGACTACCGTTGATGAGTTGGAGCAAAAAAATAAAAAGCCAGGCTTGTGTGGGATGTGCAGCACAGTCGCAGCAAAAGCTAGGAGTGGCCTTTCCAGAGACTTTTTTTCATCGCTTTTAGGACAACTACAAGCACACTTTCATGGTCACAACTATGCAACAAATCATATCTGATTTCAGCACACTTTCATGGTACTAACTACGCCATAAATAATTACTGTGTAGTGGGAAAGCGTCCGCTATGTCATTACTCATCAGTCTTCGGAAAAGTGTGGTAACCGCTACACACTTGCAAGGCATTATGTGCACTTTTTGTTGATGGCGTGGCTGACGACAAATTACCCCCCAGGTGTTTACAATGGGTTGGAGCATTGAATGACCCACCCATTTACGTAATGCCTGGTTGTTTCATTACTGTTATAAAACGCTCTATCACCCATGTTAACGCAATTCCTTACCCCATATGAAGCCTGCATGGGGTCACTAACGCAGTTTTGAAGGAGCACCGAGACAAAAATTTTGCACCTTTTTTTTTGTTGTTCTTGTTGCGATAGGTAGTTTATGATCCACTTATTGCAGCTGCAGACCTTGTTTCCGTTAGTGCATGACGGTTATTTAATTAAAGACACATTTAGAGTGCCCAGTCCCAGTTTCAGTCTCAAAGAGCAGCGAGCTAGGCAGGAGCAGCTGCAGGGGCACGGTAATCGCAGCTGAACATGTCACGGCAAAGCCAGCACACGCTACAGTCTGGTTAGTCAGCACGTGCGCGCTCATTTCCTATGGGGTCTGCAGTTTAGCCCACCCGCGTACATGCAAAGCCCCAGGCACAGAGAAAGAAATCAAAGGTAGCGCAAGTGCAAAGCTTGTACCAACAACCAGCCAGCACGAACTCATAATGCAGGCTTGTTTACATTGCGCCCGCATTGATGTAGGCGTCGTGAGGAGCTCCGCATTTCATTCAGCAACAGGCGTGCATATCAAAATTGGTTTTAAATATGTTCCAGGCTATATTCGCCCCTGATATCTCGTAGATGTGTATGTTTCCACATAAATATATTTCACTCATCTTGTTTTCGGAGTTTTGTGTCAGCGCTCCTTTAAGCACCGACGTAGCTCAGTTGTTGAGAACTGGGCTGCCACGCAGAGGGCCTGGGTTCGATTACCGCTCTCTTCTTGATATCTTTCTAGATTTTTTTTTTACTTTGCCCGATAGTGGTTATGGACAAAGCTTTCGGTGTAAAAGAATCTGAAGATGGCAGTGAGTGAAGCCAAAAAATGAAACTAAGATATTTGCAACGATCAATTGAAATCAAACTCGAGAGAGCAAAGTGGAGATCATTGATAGGTTTTTGTTATAATGATATCGATAATCAGATTTTTTTTTTTCTATGCGTATGATGAACTTATGGATACTCCATATTGTGGCAATCACTCAATTGAAACTTGGCATTTGTACCTTAAGACAACAAGATTTTCCTAAAAGGCAGGGACAAGATGGAGAGATTATAAACAGGCAAACCAAGCTGGCTCGACAAAAAGGTTTATCAAAAAACAGAAAAACTGTTGTTCGCGACACTTTCTGCCTGCTCAGTCAAAATAGTTGGGCCGTGCCATAAGGTCGAAGTCTGGGTCATTTGGTACTTGACGCTTAAGTATACTTGGGCCAGTGTATTTTATTGCTTTAGCCTCTAAAAGTACTGGCACTTTGGCATAACGTTGACCATTTTGTCTTCTTATATTCACGCATAGAGCTTGCCGTGAAAGCTTACAGCAGGCAAGATTCCCGTAAATGCTGAATTTTGTAAAAACTTGAGCGCATACTCTGCAACTCAGTTTCAGTTTTGTTGAAGCTTTTACGGCCAGGACAGCGATCCTTTATTTAAACTTGACACCCCAGTACCTTAAACGAGTGCTATTAAAGATAATAACTAGATCACTTCTCACTTACAAAACCTTCAAGTTTTTTCAGATGCATTAATTCCGCAGCGAGGTCTTAAAGAGCCCCTAAACCACCTTCAATATTTTTTGAAATGTTTCAAGTAAACATGCGCATCGTGTGCAGAATGCACTCGTGATCAAAGATTTTACACGTGGCCGCGCTGCGAGCCGCCGGCGCACCACAACTTTTAAGAAACAATCTAATCCTTTTGGACCTTCATGTGACACACACTATGAATATTTCTGATGCGCACTACAAATATGCTGTGATTGGTCGAGCAAGAGCCTACGACTTCCGGTAGGTCTGCAAGCTGCTGCCTGCGCTGCTTGTTGCTTGTCATGTTACACGCATGCGTGTGCTTGCTGCCGGTCAGCTACTGCTGCCCGTAACACACGGTCCATACCGACACGATTCGTATAAGCACGGAGTGGCACAGCAGCAGCAGTTTGCCAACACGCATACAGTCGACGGAGGAACGTAGTCACGGCACCCGGAAGTAGACGGTATCTCGAGCAGTGTGTCGACGATAAACGCCGCGCACGTTTGGCAGGGGTGCTCAGGGAGAGGGCAAAGCGGCTTTGGGAGAGGATACCAATGGTGGGTAGTGAAGGAAAGAGCGAAAAGAGTGATTTCCCTGTTTCGATAATCCGACGGGTTTAACTCCACTATAACGGCACCGTTTCGAAAAATTTTCATGGCTCCGCTGTCATGGTATGCCCGCGCCCAACTTCTTCACCACAACTGAATTTCAACCTCTGGTTGGTTTCAGGGTCCTTTAGTGACTTGAATAACCGCACAGCAACAAGAAGCCAGTGCAAAGACATTAATTTCAATATACTTTCTTGTACAGCTGCTGTGAAATATTAAAAGTTCTCCATTTTCAAAAAATAGGCACAATCAAAATGACAACATTGAAACTCGCGAAAACGCTGTGAGCTGGCGCAGGAACTTAACAATGTTGTTGCAGTCAGATGTAATTTTTTTCCCACCTTTTCTATTCCGTTAAAGCTACTCTAGTAAGAATGGCCATGTTTTAATGCTGCACAACCCAATTCATTATTATAGCAAGATCTTTTTCTTCAGGACCACTTCAACAGAAAATCCGTGTGGAAGTCAGATCTTGAGACGATTTTGTGGCTAACTTTATGTACACGCAGCTAGGCAACTGGTAAATACAAGAAGAGCTGAAATTTCACAGGGACCGCATAAGGTTTGGACACATAAAACACCTGCCCACTTAGCCCCACAAGACACCTTGGATTTAAATAAGTGATAACAGAGCAAAATAAATGACAATGACCCCGTTCTTTCATTCTTTTTTTTGCCTAATCCTAATAGCAATTTTATACAAAAAGAAATTTATGCAAATATATCGCACAACCCTTAAATTTTGCAAACACTTAATACATCTTTTAAATAAGCCACCTGCACGAGATTTCCTTTACGGCATTTTGGTGAATGATTATTACTTTATTATTAGCAGCAATAATTTTCTACATAGTAAATGACACTTTCATTTTCACCACATGGCCTCCAAACAGATATGCACAAGATGACACTCTTAGGTGTCGCATATACAGGTAAAAATTTATTGAACTATGCAGTGGTGAAAATTGACTCTGCCTGTACCCAGCTTAGCAACACGCCAATCAATCATGGCTTGTATTTTAAAGAATGCTGATTCTCTCTAACACAGGTATAGCAGCGACTAAGCAGATTCATAGATGTTAGCTTCCCTCTGACGTCATCTATATCCATAATTCAAACACACAAATATATGCGAACACATCCTATCATTGACCTTCCCGAGATGAATACAACTTTTTAATACAGTGCACATGACAGCTGTCAGGTCCCCCCAACACCTCTTTTTCTGTTGTTGTCACCTTTGAAAATTTGCCCAAGGCACACACAATTAACATACGTTTTCATATAGTATGCATGGAAAGTGAGGAATAAGACTATGAACAACTCTCTCCAATTATTGCTCAGGAAGACGTGACATGGCAGTGCTACACAGAAACCTCGATATAACGAAATATTGGTTATAATGAAGTAATTTGACAATAGTCTAGCAATAGATATAGTGTTAAAAATATACCTTAACGAAGTTTTTGACACAACGAACTTTTTTCCATGCAGTATGTAAACTTCGTTATAATGAGGTTTGAGTGCACTACTATGCATCTTAAGTCGTACGAATAGGCTTCACTATTCACTACCCTGTGCCCATCGGTTTTACTAAGCCTTCACGACAGGAACAGACATTTACAAACATGCCAATGTGGAGGATGAGGACACACGTGTAGTTTCTTGCAAAGACGCTAGAGGGAACCCTAGCACTAGTGTCTATGGGAGCTTCAACACACGTAAATTCAGCCAGCGTCGAAGTGATGGGTAGTACGCAAACTCTTCTCATCTTTCATCTTTCGGCTCCGCTTGGCTTCGCAAGGCTAAGAGCTGCTTTGTCGGGAGACAAACGACAAATGTTCAGCAAATGCACTTGTTATCTGCACTTCACACTTGTTATCTGCACTTCACCATGTTATCTGTTAAATGCACTTCACCATGTTATCTCTCTAGGCTCACCAATTCAAACCGGGTCACCAAGTTCGCAATGGTGCGTTCTTTTATTCAAAACGAAACCAAAACACAACAATAAACGAAGTCAAAGATGCATTCAAAGCGTGTAAACACGAAGACCAGACAAATTTGAGTACTATTCACCACACGGTGGCTGAATAATTGCTGTGCCAGAGTCCCCTCTAGTTAAATTCAAGAAGCTCTATGGACAAACGCTTACGAAAAACCCACTGTGGTAAGCAGTCATTTATGGCTGCACTTCGTAGCTGCACCATTCAGACGTCACGCGCGGTTAGTCGCACAGAGCGAGCTTCATTGCCGTCGTGACAACTAAGTTTCCAGCCAGCCATCAAGGCTGAAAACTAAAGACTCCAAATATGGCAAGCAAGAAGCAAGCATTTCCTCTAGCCACCAAACACACTCAAACCTATTACTAACGTAGCACCTTGCAGTCTAAGCTGAACATAAAAATTTACCAAGAATTGTCGAGCTGCTGTTGCAACGAAATAGATGCGCATTTCAGACAAGTTTTCAACATAACAAAGCCATTTCGTGTTAGAATTGACATACTAGTTTTAACGACATTTGACCGTAGAACATCTTGTTCCCGTATTCAACGTGCAACGTGTGCATTTGTGGACTTAGCGCCAGATGAAAAACATTGTTAAGTGAAGCTGCTTTAGAAAACATGATTTTTGTTACTTTTTTTTTTTCAGTAAATGGCTACCAACATGTGCCACGCACAGGTAACCATCGGCACAGTTACAAGATATCCAAGTAATCACATTTTACAATACTACCTGATCTCTTTCTGGGAATCTGCGCCTTTTGTTCATTTGTGTTTGTCAACGTCACAAAAGTTGGCAATGTGCTATGGAAACACAAGTTTGAGTCAAATGTCGGCTGAACAGTAAAACTCGCGTACCATTCTTGATTGCACAAATCATGACGCGCTGGCAACGAATAATGTCAGCAGTACAACACACCGAGCATCGACAGGAATGACCCATCTATGACTAAAAAAAAAAGAGAGAGAGAACAGATAAGCATTACAATTTGCACTGTGGTGAGACAGACAAAGGTCGTCATCCCAAATTTACATTGCTATCGCACGTCTGTCTAAACCTGTAAAAAAAACAAAAGCAAAAAAATAGTAAAGTGGCATTACAGAGGGCCAAACAAACAGAAAGAAAAATGACAGTTGTCTACCGAAATGAGAATTTCGGCGAAACCTGTAAAGCGCAGAGTTTGCAGGGGGCTAACAAAGTCGAGTAACCGAGCAAGCTAACGAGCTTGGGAGCACCAACTTTCCGATTGGTGAAGGTTGAAGTTGTTCTGAACACAGGCGGATGAAGGTCTCGCTTAGTTGCCCAGCCCTTTTGATGCACAAGCAGGAACAGGTGTGCGGAGAGCGAGTTCTATTACAGGTGAAGGCGCAGATGATAGGGCAATGAAAAGAAAATGCACTAGACAAACAACAAGCATAGAGGAGGGGGTCCCCCAATGAGAAGCCTAACTTGGAGGCGAAAGGGAGTGGCAGAGGATGTGGGCGGGCACACCGGCTATTTAAGTACACGCAACGGATCCCTATTGGGTGAGGTGAAATGAAATCTTAGAAAACGCGCTCCGCTGTGGCAGCGCGCTTTTCTTCAGATGATGGGTGCCATCCGGGGACCCCGGTAACGTCCACGGTTACGTTTGCTGGCCTTTTGTGGCTCGTTCTCCGACCTGGACGCGGATGATGTGGTATCTGCACCAATCGAAAAAAAAAAAAGACAATATTTAAGGTGAAACTTTGGGATCGTCAGAAAGTAGCAACAGCCAGCAGTATCAACATTAGCCAACGATATTCATTTGGTCTTCATTAGTGAACATTTGACAATATTTAGCCAATACTAGCCTCCATTCAGGCAACGGCCAGCACTATCCACATTAGCCAACATCATTGGTTTGGCCATGACTAGCCGAAGTTAGGTATCATTTAGCCTACACTAGTCTCCCTTTAGCAACCAGTAGCTAGCACTAACCACATTAGCCAACACTATTATTTCGACCATCATTGGCTAATGTTAGCTATCATTTACCCTCAACTAGCTTTCCTTTGGGTAACAGCCAGCACTAACAATGAGCCAATGTAGGATAGCGCCACTGCATCCCGACTCCCTTCAAAGAAATTCAGCGCAACACTTCCCAAATGCCAGTCACATGTTAAAATAACACAGACACGGCAGACCCACCACTGGTCATCTGGTGTTCGGCCGTCGAGGCGTCGCCGTTGTTCTCGGACGTGGTTGGCGCGCTGCTGTTTCTGGCCTGCTGCTGCGGTTTGTTGGCCGTCGCCTTGGCAACGCCGTGGTAGTGGCCTCCACCGGGCACGGGTGGGAAGAGGCGCAGCACGTTGCCCACGGCCTTGGTGCGGCCCTCGCGGAAGACCAGCCGCATGCCTGGACGCAGGTACTCGGGGTTCTTGATGAAGCGGAAACGCACCAGCGCTTTGTCGCCGGTGCGCAGGCAGTCTGTCGACATGGACAGGATGGAGGCCGTCTGCCGTATGCTGCCACAGTGGACTGAAAGTGTGAATCGATTATTAATAAATGGCCCTAAAGTAATGCTAAGCCTTCCGATCAATCAATCAATCAATCAAACAAACTTTATTTAAAAAGTGCAGCGAACTGGGATCGTTCGCACTGGTATATTCTGATTACATATGAAGCAGTGCACGACGACAGGCACAAAAAGAAACGATAGGGACACCGCTTTATATGTAATCGTGAACTATCACCGACTCGACTCGCCCAACTTTCGGCATTACTGGCATAATTCGTTGCAGCGGGACAAAGACGAGAAAAAAGACTAGGACACACATACGATGGGAAGCAGCACTTTCTGTAAATTCAAAATTTTATTTAAGAAACGCATTCGTATAAGGAAGGCCAAGCATGGCCATGGTAATGACACATGCTTGCAAACCATTAAATTTGAGAAAGGTGAGCAACGGTTTTCACAAATGAGTCCTTTTGCTGTTTGCCTGAACTCTTTATATGTGCTATATTGGTATTGTGAAGGGTGATAGCTTATGCACTTGTTTTCATTTTTTAATATGTAGAATGCTTACATAATTTCCAACAAAACTGTAAAGACACAAATCTATTCATTCACTAGTGTGAATGAACGAGCTGGTCTCCTGCCACCAACAGAATACAGGCAGAAGTAAAGGACTGTGTAGCCTGACACTAGGCTTCCTGTAGCAATGGGATTTTTTGCGCAGCACACCAATCGTACACCTGTGTCGAGATCCAACAAGGTGTTGTGATGCAAAACAAAAACAAACAATATATTCTACAGCGTACTGTCTTAACAGAGGAGGCTAGTGGCAACTACAGCAATAGGACAGGCCCTAGGTGCGCTTTTTGTTGAAACAGACGCTCATTAATTTCATAATTAGCGCTTCCCCACATTATGGGAGAGAATAAAGTGCCTCTCACCCATGGCCTGATAGCGTGGGCTGATGGTGGTTGGGTGGTGCAGCACCAGAATCTCACCCTCGAACTCCCAGCAGGACTTTGGCTCCAGCTTGGGCGACACCAGCACCATGCCCTTGCGGATATCTGAGCGCTTCACTTGCTGCAGAGACGCAGTGTTTAGTTTTAGTAGCGACAGCAATTGTATGGGCACTCATGATAAGTTAAAATGCGAATGCATTTCTTAGTCAGGCCATGTTAGGCATCCACCACTGTCCGCGCACAGACAGGTGTTGTCTCTTTGCTCTCACTCCCTCCCCCACCGGAACAGCTGTGGGCGTGCACGCTTATCCTCCCCCCTAGCAACCAGAGCGTGTGGTGCGAGAAAGTGCAGGAGAGGGTAGCTGCAGTGCTCCGCCGCCCCTTTCGCCATTCGCTCTCTCTCCTCCCTGCGCCCCACTCTCCCATCAACTCACGCCCTACTCTCGACCGTTCGCTGGCTGGGCGCCCTTCAAGAACATCCGAAATGTGTGCTCCGGAAAAAACGCCTACACCGAGCCGAGAACGCCACATGCGTTTTTCTGTACTTTTTCACCTGCGAGGCCTGGCGACAATGGCTCGTCAAGAGATGACAGGCAGCATTAAAACCACTTCGTTTGTACAGCGTGAAAGCAGTCCGCACGAAAGCAGCCAAACAGGCTGTACAAAAGCAGCCGCATTCACTTCACTAAACCAGCATTTTGTAGAGTTGCACAAGATCGGATCCGGAAGAGTCAGCTGCTGACCTTACTTCGTGTAACCTTGCGATTTCTTGCCAGTACATGATTGATTGATTGATTTGTGGGGTTTAACGTCCCAAAACCGCCATATAATTATGAGAGACGCCGTAGTGGAGGGCTCTAGAAATTTCGACCACCTGGGATTCTTTAACGTGCACCCAAATCTGAATACACGGGCCTACAACACTTCCGCCTCCATCGGAAATGCAGCCGCCACAGCGGGGATTTGATCCCACGACCTGCGGGTCAGCAGCCGAGTACCTTAGCCACTAGTCCTTGCCAGTACAGTCAAACCCACTTATAACAGTCTACCAATCACAACAATTATATTTTCGGGCACTTATGATTTGCTTGTACTACCCATTGAAACTACGTCCACTTATTAGCGAATCTTCTTCGAAGCCTCCTAACTTTACCATGAACACTTCCAACAGGGCCGCAAATAAAAACGTAGCGTATATGAAGCGAAAAAAAAAAGTTTAAACAGGCATTTTAAAGCATGAGAGATGTGGGCTTGCACATGCCCCGCTTTAATTTATACTCGTGATAAAAATATCATAGGTCGTGGTGAACACCGCACGCATATTTCCGATCCTACGAGTGAGTTTGTGCACTTTTCAGGCATTTCTTCAGAGGCAGAATATGGCGCCCAACATTGGACGCCAGTGTGGCGCCACGCTCTTGGAGTGAACGGACACAGCAAACACGGTCACACCAAACCAAACAACACAAATTTATTTAACTACCTTTAGAATGACGCTGTCGTCAGCCGAATTAATATACATCAATTGTGATCAACATGCTAAAATAGCCTTATACAAAATTATACAACACTCAAAAACATAACAAACACAAGAACACACACAAGGTAGCCTTGCCAACGCCTGACTCACCACAAGGACCTACGGCAGACAAACCGCGGTGCTGTTCACCACAGACCCGCCGCAAGAGACAAAATGTACGCGCCAACCGCCACAAGCCAAAGAGGGCCGCTTCTCTAATGCGCCGCCACACAGGCTTGCCGCCAGGCGTCACTGCTAGCGCTACTGTTCTAACCATGATGATGATGATGGTAATATATGCCCGCGAGCACAATGCCACCTACTGCTCGACAGTTGCGACCCCCAAATGCGGCCTCTGCAACTTTACACGAGGTGTTAGCACTCCCACAGCGCATACATTAGACTGCAAACGGCCCAGCATAGGACAGAGAGAGCCGAGTAAGCAACCCATTCCACTTAACCAGCCAGGAATGATCGGTTCCACGTGGCGGTGCCTCGCTTCAGCAAAACAAGAGTCCATTGCGAACGTGGTTTATTTCACCCGTGAGCACACAGCAGGTGCCGCTCAACACGTGGTAAGGCCTATCTTGTCACCGAAGAGATTGGTAGCGCCTTTTCATAAAAATACACATCAAAAAATATTTTGGTCACTGAGTGCACACTTTTTTTGGGTGAGTCCATATACAACGAACTACTGATATAACGACCACTTATCACGATACTTTTAAGTTGGTTATAACACAGTGCGACTGTATTGCAATTATTGCTTACCCTTCATGGTGCACTTTTTTTTTTTCAGTTTGATGTACAGTAAACAGTGACTGTCTTTTTTCCTACTCATCAGTTCACACAAATACATCATGCTAGGTAATTACAGCAGGGGTCCCAGTACTTACTAACGGGCAGGTTCCTACATAAAAATGTTTTAAGAATGTCCCCATGATTGTAGCAATGAAAGAAGAGCAATTTAAGGGATCATTTTTAATTGTTAGACACGAACTTAGTAAAAACACAACAGACAATGAAGTCTTTGTAGTCGCGTGCCATGGGATGCCAGCTGGCAAAAGATAAAAAGTTTTTCACGCTCGTCGTCATGGCTTAGAGCAGTGCTGACACACCATCCAAGCTCTGCACAGACAAATATTGTCAATATAGTGGATGAAAAAAAATAAAAAATGATGATGAAAAAAAAATAAAAAACGATTGCCCCCCCCCCCCCCCCCCGTAGCTCAGTTGGTGGAGCATCGGACGCGTCATCCAAAGGTTGCAGGCTAAGTGCCCGCAAACAGCAAGATGTCTTTTCGTCCGGTTCAATTGTTTCCCATTTACATTATAATTGCTACAGATAACGTCTCGTATAGCTTTCTTTTCAGTTGGTTTTCTCCGAACCCTGTGCACTCCGAAGGTTGGGGAAGAACAATGAGAGGCTTAGAAAAGTGTCGACTTTTTAGTTTTTTTGAAATCCAAACAAACCAATCGATTCATCGCTCACCTTTTTCAACGCGAAGGAGGCCGTCTGACCGCTGTGAACCTCCTTGACGGGCATTCGTTTCCGGTGAATGGACTTGATCGCCACGGGCTGGAAGTGGCCCAGGGGGTCCGGACCCAGCAGGAGCACCTCGTTAAGCCGAATGACGCCCTTGAGGGTTGTGCCCGACACCACAGTGCCCACGCCCTGGTCACAACAAAGCACCCCCGTTTACACCCCCCTCGATCCTTCCAGCGTGCGCCGCATTCGTTGAGGTGTAGTTGCAAAGATTTGTCGCACTCTGCAATTGCATTTTCTCTTCTCGTCCCGACGAGAGCGCTGGAAGCTAAGCAGGGAGAGATGGTATGGAAAAAGAAAGCACGTTACGGACGCCTCATGGCCTTGAGAACTTTTTTCATGTTTTTTAATTTGAATACGCGGCTTTTTAGTGTGATCGCGCACGTACGCGTGAAGAAGTGGCGGCCTCCCGTGGTGGCCCTAGTAATGATTGAGCGCGCCATGCTCAAATCCGTCAATGGCTGATACAATGGCTGTGACGAGTGAGTTTTCAGCTTGTGGCGTCATTTGCCGTGAAAAGAGAGCAATTTTTAGCTGACTTTGAGAATTCATTGTGAATTTGCAGGCCGCTTGCTGCGCTATAATATTTGGCTCGAGTGTTCTCGGGAGTCTCGACTAATGTTTGGCAGCGTTTTCCGACTATGCTCAAAAAGGGTTGCAAGGCCCCTTCAAACTTGAAAGGGGGTTTCGCGGCAGAGCAGATTTCCCCTTCATAAGTGCTTTTACGGTTTAGCACCCCCACACTGCAGTGAAACCACCTTTACAAGCAGTTACATGCAGATTAATATACACTTTTAATAATTTAAATTCGAATACTTTACTATTCATTATAATATGCGGGTCATTCGAATATTCGCACAAGCCTACCATACACGTTATGATGCCCAACACTTTTTGCATCAGTGCACGCTACACAAGTGCCCGGGGGGCTATCCCCGATCTAATCGACCTCTTAAGAAAGTACATAAGGTAATAAGCTTTATTGAGTTTATAATGCTGTATACGAGATACCAAACTTATTTTTATGATGAGCCTAGGTGACAGAGCATTAAACATTGGTCCATTTTTCGAATCACTTATTAACTGTTAGTGTCTATTGGTTTTGAAACTAATCTTTTATGGCCGTGAAGCAGACCAGAAAAGACCTTTTTTGAAATGTAGATTGCTTTCTATCGTGTGTGTGTGTGCACAAAACCATTTTTCAGAAGTTTTCTAGCCCAAAAGAATTTTAAGTGCCCATATAACAGGGGTATCAGTGGGCACATGGCATTAATAAAATAAGGATACGTGCAAGAGAGATTACATTTACTGTTGTCTTATAGAAATATGCCGCAAATGGTGTAACTGTCTTCAAGTTGTACAATTTTAAAATTTAAACCTCATGACATGTTAAAGAGCTATTACAATGAATTTGTTCTTTTCTGACCATCCTAAAAGTGTGCACAACATATGCAGTGTCCACACAAGCAAATGCTCACTGTATTTACACACTTTAGCGGTGTGAATAACCCACATAGCCATCCTTGTCACCTTTAGGTTCTTCTTTTAGACGCTGTAAGATGCTACTGCTCCGAGAAATTTTAGTAGATGCTTAAACGTGAGCAGCAATTGTGATAAATAGCACTGGGTCAGCAGCATTATTTTTGTTCCAACAAAATCACTCCCGAAACTGCACAAAAACTTTAAAGAGGTTCACGCTTCAATATGCCAAAGCCCATGCTGAGTAAAAATTGCATCAAACCTCAATATAATGAACCCTGATGTAACAAAATATCAATTATAACAAATACAGAATAGCCTTGTAATACATATATAGTGTCAGGAAAATACCTATATAACGAATTTTCGGATATAATGAACTTACATTCATGTAATATGTACTTTATTATAATGGGGTTTGAGTGTACAAACAAATTAGCAAGTTCTGCAACTGCCAGACCCACAACAAACAACGAGACTGTCGGAAAACATCGAGGCTGCACTCACGGGGACCGAGTAAGTGTCGTCCACTTGGAACTCTGCTGGCTCCGAGTCCAGGTTGGGCATCCGTGTAGAAAGGAGATTCAGGAACATCTTTAGCAGCAGCAGGTTCTCACCAGTCACATTGGACACTTGGAATATGGGGCATAACCTGCGTGTGCCACAATGAGGAACCTTCGGATAAGTGGTAATACCATTCAAAAGACACCCCCCCTCTTCTATCCTATTTGTATGACATAGAGTGACGAAATTGGCTGTCTGCGTAGCTTCCTTTTTTTTTTTTGTGGTCATTGTAAATACGCAATCAGCTGTACAGCGAGTTGCACCGTTTTTGTTTAGGACCATGGCAATGTAACAACGTACAAAAGCCATGTGGTACATTATGCATTTGTCTAAGATGACTTGAAGGCGAAAATAATTCTTTTTCTTTCTCAGTCAATCGTCTTGATCCTACCATCCAGCCCTACTCTTCTCAAAGCTTTGTGCACCCAATGTGTTTTTCGCACTGCCTCTAAGATTGGAAGCATCCCAAGCTTTCTGCACTTTGCCTGGTTTTTGACTGCCTCCAAGATTGGCCCATCTTCGCTTAAGATGAAGTCATGCGATGATGTCAGATGTCATAGTGACGTTATGATTCCGTGTCAATGATGTTATGAGGTTGCCAATATGTGACACCACAGTAACATTATATGATGACGTCACCACATGACGATGCTCTTTTGCATCACTTTGTAAAAATGCCTATGCCACTGCATCATGAGTAAAGGGGCATGCAGCATGTTCCAGAGGTCTGCGATTGGTGATTGTGTGCGCCTCTGCCACGTTCCCACACGCGATTGCTCACACAAAGGCTCGTGGCACGTGACCAGAGCCGTGACGTGAAGCCCCTGGAGGAGAAGCGGGCAGTGCCCTGTGGAGCGACAAACGAAAAAGGTCGAACGAGTCGGCATCGCACCCATGGCGAAGGCAGCGGCCAACCGGTTCTAGAAACCGGCGGCAAGTGGTATGCCGGGAAGCAACCATGACCTTGGTAGACGCCGAGCGAGGCTTTGTGCACCTGTGGCACCTCGTCACAGCAATTCCCAGGGCGCGGGCAGCACTTCACTTTCTTAACAAGACGGCTGCGACCAGCATGGCAATCACCGGAGTGCCGAGTCGTCAGTTAAATTGGGAGGCAAGGAGCAGAGGCGACCGGAATAAAAGCAAGGGAGATAAGCAGCTAGGATGAAGATCGACAACGACACCATGAAATGTCTCCAAAGACTTCAGTGACAGGACAGCGAGTCTTTGTGACCGAGCGAACGCCACGAACAGTAAGTCGTTCAATTAGGGCGTGACCCCATGAGATTTATTGATTGATTGATATGTGAAGTTTGACGTCCCAAAAGCACCGTATGAATATGAGAAACGCCATAGTGGAGGGCTCCAGAAATTTCAGTGACCTGGGGTTCTTTAAAATACACCCAAATCTGAGCACAAGGGCCTACAGCATTTTCGCCTCTATCGAAAATGCAGCCGTTGCAGCCAGGATTAGATCCTGCGACCTGCCGGCCAGCTGCCGTGTACCTTAGCCACTAGACCACTGTGGTGGGGCGACCCCACAAGAGCAGCCACGGAAAAGCCCTAGTGGCTAACCAGGCTTAGGGCTAAAGCACTGACCTTGAGTAGGATTAGAGTTACTAATGGTTTTGATTGCTAGCCAATCGTGCGCCTTTTTAACTTGAAGTTTGTTCATAATCGTTTGCACGTTAATCGATAAAGTGTGTTTGTCAAGCTACCAAGGCCTGCCGTCTTTTTCTCTCATTCCCATCTTTTGCAAGCATTCCCGAGATAATCATGACACATGGACAGCCACTTTCGCGCCTAATGAGGCATCTGAGATTTTCGCTTCGAAGTAAGTTTTCTTGCCGTCACTCCCCACTTTTTCTATTACGAAGCTTCTATAATTACTGACCCTTCATGGCTCCCACTTATCCACGTCAAGTGCAGAATGCTAGAAACTGTCAACAAGGATACGTAGGTTACTAGTAATAACTATCCAAGCCAAAAGTAGGCTTGCCACAATGCCCTCCCCATCGCGCACCTTTCGGAGACAAAATTGGTGGCACAGACGACCACGTCGTCGTCCGAGTGGACCACGACGGGGATCTTGCGGCAGCCCGGTGACTTGAGGATGCGCACGAGCAGGCGCATAGTGTCCTGCAGAACGTTGGCCGGACACATGTCCATCTTGGTGACCACCACAAACACGGGAACGCTCAGTGCCAGAGCCAGGCCCAAGTGCTCCTTGGTCATTCCCACCACGCCTGCGTTGGCACCCACCTGAAAAGAAAGAAAACGTCGAATCACGTCTTCCGTATAAAAGGATACCGAGTAGCATTTGTTTGAGTGGTACTGCGAGTTTAGCCCGACGTTTGTTTGAATTTAACACTAGAGATTGGTCTCTCTAAGGCGTGCGGACACAAACTTTTGCGGGCGATTTCAGTAATACTTGCGTTGGGTCTAGTTGGTACTAAGCACAATAAGAAGTGAACTTCTTTGGAGCAGACAATATGGAAAAAAGAAAAAAAAATGAGGTGAGGAAAGAAACAGATTGACACCAACAGCTTGTGGGATTAATTCCTGAGAACATGTGCATATACTCTGCAAAATATCTACTCTGAATGTGGCCTAGAAAGTATTTCATATGAATGTTAAAGTTTCTGTATGCGATCAAGCTATATACGCCGCACCTTGTGCCATTGGCACCCTTGAAAGTGACTCGACGATGAGCCGCTTCGCTTCGCTCACATCACCACGCTGCCACGAATACAAGGTACAGTCGCAATTACTTTTTTGCCATTTTAACGCCAGCAGACTACTACTTGGCCACTGCTCACAATTCTGTTGCTGCAGAGCTTGCATTAAAATTTTTGTGTTTGGCCGCGCCACTCTTCCGTTTTCTGTTAAAAACACTTCTTGATGCGAACTGCGCGGAAGTGCATCACGGTTTTGTGTGCGGATGCAGACGAAGTCGAGTGCTGCGCGTGCTACGTGGCAATAGCTGGCCCCGGCGGCTTGCGACCTTTCGAGCTCTTGCAAACCGAAACTGAGATTAGTTGGTAATGAGGAGCCTGTAATGAATTATCTGTCTTGCACAGTAGCAAATGACATGTTGCGTTATTATTAGGAGACCCTCAGCAACATATTGCAACAACAAAAAAAAAAAAACGCGGTCAAAATTTTTGAGTCAATACCCCTCAAACTGTGAACGCCCTCACTATGCATCACTATTGCTGAGCGGTAACAGTGGCAATTTTAACAGCGGACCTATTCGTGCTTGAGAAAAGTCTATGAGTCGCGAACAGAAATGATCATCATCATAAACCCGCACGCTCTCTATCTTTTTCATTTGCCTCCCTCCCAGAATAACGTGCACCAGTTCGTCCGCCGTGGGATGTAGCTCCTCTAGTGGGCAACAACTCGAGTAGAGGAAAAGAAATAGAAAGTAATACTAGACAGACAGAGCAAGAGATAGATAGAAAAGGAGAGAAAGAAATAAGAAGACAGAAATTGAGAAACAAAAAGAGAGGGACAGAGGGAGAAACAGAGGAAGATAGAGAGATAAGAGAAACAAGGCAAGCCCTGCACTTCTTTCAGGCTCGGCGCCACTAGGGTGAACCTGCCTTATTTTTTTTTTCTCTTTTGGTTCTGGCATAAAAAAGAAAGAGGCAATTTTTTTTTTATTTACAGATACTGCAGGCCCTCCTCGGGCTCACGCAGGAGTAAAATACAGCAATACAATCAAACCATATTTAGTTACACGCTAAATAGCTTGGTATAACTGAAATAATGCACAGATACTAAGTGTGCAACTGAAAAGTTCTATCAATTTTTAGTGCATTTAGGTATACGGTATACAACAGAATTACACTAAACATATATATTTTTTCAATATACACAAGTCACATTTATGTTAGGTTCCTCACGGCGTTTTCACTAACATTTCAAATAAATTCTTGCACACAGGCTCATTGGCTGCTCGTTACCAACATTACCGCAAACTATGCCAGTTTTTACATAATTTAAAACTTTGTTGATGTCCGCATAAGGAAGACCCACAAGCGTAACATAGTGTTACCACAGTGCATGGCGTGATTTTGAAGAGCCTCGCACATTCAATCCATTACTTATGCATCTTCTTGCACAATACCTTTGCTGTTGCTCATAAGATGAGAGTACTGGCACCACACCACATAAAAGGAGGCACCAAACAATCTGCACGAACGCCAGGACCGCTGGTTTCGCGCTTCGGTTCGATAACGTGCGCAGCAACAGGCGTTCTCACCATGAGCATGGTGAAGTCGGGGGCGTGCCCCGTCATGCCAAAGATGGTGGTCTTCAGGTAACGCTCGTGGCCAGCCAGATCGATGAACGTGATCACCTGCGACAAGTGCGAAAGAAGGCCCACAACAGTTCTTCTATCGGCTGCGTTAAAGAATAACAAATTACCCAAACGCACGATCATGGTCCTCGTCCTGACCGTGCAGGACAAAGGCACCCTCCCGTGTTCCTTCAATGAATCCAGTTCTACACTAGCTGGAGCCACACTGTCTGTGCAAAAATTGACATCATCTGCCCACCTAATTCTCTGTGAACCCCTTTCTTGCATTTTCGTAGAGTCCAGTACGTTGCTCTTAATGACCGGCAGTTATCTCGTCTACGTGCCCTGCCCAGGCGCATTTTTTCTCGACTTCGACTATGATGACTTTAACAATCGTTTGTTCCAAGAACCACTGCGCTTTCTTCTTGTCCTTTAATGCCTGTCGTAGCCATCATTTTCCTTTCTGTGGCTTGCTATGTCATCCTATATAACTAGACCTCTTTTCCAAAGCTTCCACCTTTTTGCTTTGTAAGTGCTGGTGAGTGGCAGCTGTTACAGTTGAACCCCCTAATAAGAGGTGCCGATGCAAGAGAACACTGCGAACAGCAAGCATCAAGTGTCCCTATGATGAAACAGCGGTTGAACAGAAAAAGAGAAAATGGTACACAGCTTATAAGGGACACCTCACATAAGGGACAAAAACTGCTCCTAATAAGGTACTATCGTAATGATGCTCAACTCTTGTAATAGGGTTCAATGTATATGCTTTTCTCTAGAAAAATAGTGGCAAACAAACGCGTAGATCACAGCAAATCTAGAAAAGAGCATGAGTATGGCAAATCAACCAATAAAGTGATTTTAAATAAAGAAATTCTTTGAGCACAACATCAAAGGAAAACTTTGTCGTCCATGCAGCGGGCCACCGAACACGGGCAAATTACGTCGACCAACTCGAGCTTTCGAGTACCCAGGAAGGTGTACAGCTACTTTCAGACTGCTCAGTAGAACTGATGGGGCGAATCAAGGACAAACCTGTCACATTAAGTAGTCCTGGGCAGTCCAGGAAAACAAATCAAAGAGACACACAACGCATCCCGCGCCCTTCATCTGACAAGATGTGCGTTCTGGAAAAGTAAACAGCAGGTAAAGAAGTTTAACTTTAGCCTTCAATTTGCAAAACCTTAACAAAGTGTTCACGCTTTCCCAAAAAAGCCCATGTCAACCATAAAGATATAAAGGGATCGGGAACCGCTGTTCCAAGTAATCATGGAATGACCTATGTATCGAAGTTTATTGCTTTAGAAATTTATTGCCCCAGAAATGTTTTCAATCCACCAAAACAAGCACCCCCCCACAGGGTTTTGTTGCGTGTTTTAAGTGGTCTTTTTTTTCTTTTGTACCAATGAGTGAAGCAGAAGCTACACAGGAAAAAAAAGAATTTACGGCAGTGCACGTCATTACCATGAGCGGGTGTGATGCAACGTTATCACTCTTTCCTATTGCGACTAGTGTGTAATGTTAGCAGACTATGGGACACTGCGCTGCCATGGGGTAACATCTCATGGCAAGAAGCGTGTCTTATGCGAATGCCACTACTGATTTATGTCAGCTATTCAACAATAGCATGCCATTTGTTCTTCGAAGTCAAACAGGTGCCCACAGCAGCTCTGGGGAGAATGAGTACTGGTCTCCATAGGAAAAGCGGATCCCTGAGAAAATGGTAACCTAGCACTACGCCTGTAAGTGCTCCTTGCTGTGCACGACTACAAGGTTTGGCTAAGATGTTGATGGTGAGTGTCTGCTATCCGCAGGACATGTTTTTGAAGCAAGCTTGAAAAGTGGTTCACGAACCTTCTCAACACATTTTGAAAGCTCCTTTTTTCCTTCTTTCTTTTTTATGACCATATACGAATGTACCCAGTGATCATGAAATTGCCACAACTGGACCCACCTTTGAGGACTGCTCGCAGATGCGCATCCAGTCAAGCTGTCCTCCATGTGGGTCTGGCTGGTTCACCACGTTCCCCCGCGAGTCAAAGCCCAAGATGTCGTTGCCCACGGACGAAGTGCGGCCGGACTCGGCCTCGTGCTTGTGCCGAAACAGCCGCTGCCGAGCCAAGCCACGGCCGTTATCCAGCTCACCGTGGGTGAGCACGCCCAGTAGGGTGCTCTTGCCGGCATCGACATTGCCCACCACAGCTACCCTGAAGTGCGGATCGTTGATGGATGAGTTACACACTGAGATGGAAGACTGCGATGCGACACTTACGACGCGGCTTTAAAAACGTAGACACAGAAGATGCAGACACAAAAGGTCCACAAACAGACTTAGATACAGAAGGTGTAGACAAAGAGCTTTAGTCCAAAGGAGTTGACGCAGAAGACATTGACACGGAAGATTCAGACACAGAGGTTTCGACACAGGAGCCATAGAAACCGAAATTTAGACACAGTAGGTATAGACACACATCCTAGGAGAACTTATGAGTAGATCTTGCGAAGTGATAATCTCCTGAGGAGAAATTTTTCGTTTTCTAGGACTGTATTAGTAATGAATTTGCTATAGGTGGAAGTCGCACGCCAATACTCTGACGACATTATGCAACGGTTTTATAAGTTACATATTTCTATGGCGGTGGCATCATTGGTGACAAACTTGGTACCACCGAGTGTAAAAAAAAACGCAGTTACCTGCCAACAGGCTTTCGAAGGTACACCGATCACACATTTGTATGCACATTTTTTTTAACAGTTGGCACCCTCTCGATCGTGTCTTTGTTGGCGATCAGCCACTTTCGAAATGAAAAGTCGATCTTTTATCGAGGCAAATTGTCATTTCACGTTGCCTTATTTTGTGGCATTTCATGGTTACATGCACGCCTGTCATTGCTAGTAGCAACGGAACTGCTGTGCTGCTAAGCACATGGTTGAAGGTCCAATTGGAGGGAACATTGAGTAATCCAACATAAAGACTGAAGAACAGAAGACCAGGAATGCATATACGGGGCTTCACTTGGCCTCATTTTTCCAGCAGGGAAAGGGCTTCGAATTTTTTTCCAACAGCGAAGCAATTCTTTGTTGAGCCTTTAAGTCCGGGGGGCGCCGTAGACCGCAAATGAGTATTTGCCACAGAAAGTTCATAATCCCACTACGGGTATGTGCCACTCCTCCCACATCATTCTTTCTCGCTCGATTCACATCCCACTTCACCAATCATCTAAAGCAATAGACGAATTTGAGGCTTGTCTGTAAGCCAACAGCTTTACCATTTCCTCAGCATCTGCTGTGCACAGCTGGTTGAAGAGAGAGAGGCTTATTCACAGAAAGGCCAGCCTGAGCTATGGTATTCTCTTGTCTGCTACTCTAAACTGGTGAAGGGGAATGGGGAGGGGAAAGAGTGATGGATGACGACGGGGAGGTAAGGAGGTGAGTATGTACACTCCCGTCAGGTTGATGCAGCGCTATAGAAGCACATCCCGTCCAGCGGCTTGTAAAAAAAGCTGCCACTGCTCTTATGGCCACTATTGGCGCCATGCCAAGGACCCAACGCAACCTCATCAATTTCATGGCCTATCATGCATTTCCTCAGTAGAAGATATCAATTGCTGTTCACGTGCATATGCTGGGCAGGAACAAAATACTCCGCTTCCCTATGCTCCCTTGTAACGATTTCTGTTAGGACTGAGAGATTAGTGCAAATAAAGAACTTATTAGTGCGCTCTGCTCTCACCTGACTTCCACGAAATCGTTCTCTTTGGCCCGCCGTCGCACCAGGTACTCGGCAACCAGTCCCTCGGCAGCTTTTCTCTCCCGTAACCGGACGCAGTCGCAATCCTGCCTCGCCGCAATGCTCTGTAACGTTGCCACCGAGGCATCCATCTTGTCGGCCGGGAGCCCGGCATCACCTTCACCTGTGAAACATGCGTGCAGCAGAGGACGGGCACAGGACACTTGAGCACTCTTGTAGGCTGTTGCATGTTGGGCTGGTTGAAATCGTGCTCTTAAAACGTGTCCAGTCAATCAATCATCGAGTCAGTCAACTATCTGCCACATCATTTGAGCACTAGAAAGCGGTGTTTAAGGTTTCGCTGGTAGAAATCGAGCTCTAAAAACGAGGTCAGTCAATCCACCAACCAATCATCTAAGCACACTAAAAAACCGAAAATTTGAAAAAAAACACCAGAATTCTGTTTCGCGTACAAATGATTCTTATTAATATATACAGTAATAATATACAGTACAAATGTTAGAAACGCGAAACTTGACACAATAAAAGATCTTACACTGAATCCAAAAGGCTGTTAACTGCACTATACTTCAGGATGCCAGTTCCGAATTGCCGGCTTATGATTTTCTGCACTACATGTTCTTCACTTTCTAACCAAATATTTGCATTAAAAGTGGTCTATTATTAGAAGTACTGCTTCGACGTTGCAGAGACGGTTGTCACAGAGCTTCGACAGTGTCACCTAAGACCATTTCAAAGTGACCCCCGTCAAAGTCAAAGGAGCCAAACACTCTGATTCACCACATTTTGTTTTGACCGATAGTGGGTAATAAGAGGCCTATTAACAAGAAGTAACTAGTTTTTCTCGTAATCAAACATGTTATCATGCTGGACATGTATTGATGTGCTTGCGTGGGCTTATAAAGAAGTACTTGGAGAGAATAAACTACAACTTGGTATGCGCTTATTGTGTTGTCTTGCGCTTCTTTAGTAGTTGTTACCTTTGGTTTGTATAACAAGACGAAAATACCTGGGCTCGAGTTTTTTCGCTAGTCTATATGTTGCTAAGTGGGCACACAGCATTTTATTGATTAGTACGGTTACCAGTTTGTTCCGTAACATAATTCACTCTCTCGACGTTCTCACCTCCGGTCCCGATCTCGTAGATGACCTCGCCATGTCCTTTTCGTAACCGCTGCTTCAGCAAGTTCTCTAGAGCGTCATACTGCTCTGACGACGGACTCACGAGAACTGTCTGCATAAATAAAAGAAGCGTGCTGTTAAGCAGTCGTCACAACAACTTATCTTAAAGCACTTGTCTGTATGTTCATTCACTGCGCTTTACCCAGAGCAGTGGAGGTTCCGTACAGCCTTACAAAATGTGTCACTGGGCTAGGTGACTCACTATAGCGGGGTGTAAAACAGAAGAACCTTTTCACAGGACAAAGTACACACTTGAGCTAACTATATTGAAGCCAACACAAGTACAGTGCTCAGAAACCAAAACGTGATAGCCTGCCAGCTAGAGGACCAGCAATCAGTTGCCCTACGGTTTAGCTTTGGGACACCAAAGGCAAAACAAACAAACAAACAAACAAACAAAATCTCTCAGACACACCAAATAAAATACATGAATTGCACTTTGGATTCATTCGCACTCCTCAAAAGTTTCCTCAAACGGACCCGCTCCGACTAAGGCTCCCTTGGAATCTGCTAAACTGAAGTCGCGCGGACCTAAACTCACCAAATTGCTACTCACCTAGACTCGTGGCTCGATCCGAGTCGTACTTGTGAGTGAGTGTTCAATCTATGTGAGACCCTGAGCTAGTTTATTATGCAACACAACTAAAGTGACAGTCATGGCTTTGCGTCAGGACGACGTTTGACCCCTACGCGGTCTCCCAAAGTTCGCCGGGAGAGAAAAACACCAGCCAGCGCTTTTTTGAGACAATGAACCTAAATGCGAAGGCAACGTTAATTGCTGAAAAAGCACTTCCAGAAACCCCACAGTGCTCGTTTTGTGCCCAAAAACACACTTCGGTTGAGAGAAAATCACGTTTTGGACCAAACCGAGCACTAATCGCGCAACGTTTACTGCAAAATTTTCATACGTATCCTTGTGGAGTTTCTTTCGATGAAAATATTGAGATGCCTCGAAATGTTTATATGTGAATGACACAAAACATTCATAAATTTAACAAGTGGGAACAATCCTTTCTCAAACATTTTAAACAGCTTGATTGTATATCTATGTATATGTTGTTTTTTCTTGCTTACCGAAAGATTTTGTCTTCACCACTGCTTACCATAGCATTTGTTCTCACGATTTTACAGAAGGTCTTACAGTCTTGCTGCCTTCTGTGTCAGTATATCTCATATATGCAATGTATAACGTAGTACTTCGAAAGATAAGACATAAAAATCAATACCGAAACTGGGATGCTGCAATGTTTACAAGGGCTTGCAGCACAACTAATCTTGATGAAGCCATACAAACGTATTTTTTACGTCTGAATTTGAAGGATGACCTACCTTCCAGATAGCAATTAGGGGGTGCCTGAAAGCACCGTAAATTTTTTTGTGTTTTTCATTCAAAAGAAATGCTGCACGTAACTACGAAGAACGCGCCTTCGATATAGACAAACCTTCGAAACTGCCTTTCTTTGATTTAGCAAGTCAGAAATACGCGGTTACCGCGCACTAAAAAAATAGCCAGTCACTGTCTCCAATTGGTACCTTCCCTCAGCATTGCGCGTGAACGCCTATGACGCGCGAAGTGCCTGATGCGTAAAACTCATTTATCACCGGGTTAGCCAACAGAGCAAAGCTTTAACGTACCTTCTCGTTCAGGCCATCACACTCTATGGTCTCTTCGCCCGCCGCTGGGTCATGGTTCGGTACGAAGAGGTCAATCACAGACTTGGCCGTGTTGGGCGTCTGATCCACAATCGCCGACATACTAATAATCTTGGGTCGCAATGCAGCACGTATACCACAGCACAACGACGAGGGAGGTCACACACTTTGGAGTTTTTTTTTTTTTTCACACGAACAAACACTTCACAAAAATCGCGCGCGCAACGGTTTTTTTTATAAAGCGAAGACCCGTAAAGATAAAGCCATGGCCGATCGGATGACCCCTCCACGCTGTTTACCTATGGTGAAAGAGAAAAAAACGAAATCACCAAAAGCGGTGTAAAAAAGGGAGTGAAAGTTAAAAGAAAAACGCGCGCCAAAGCGAAAGCAACTCGCGAAGATTAGAGTCCGAAAAAAAAAAGAAGCGCAGCGAAGCGACATGGGGAAACCCTAAACTCGGTAGAGAGGCAAGCCACAGTCGTGGGTTGGACGATAGCAAAACAATCCCTCCAGCAACTGTTCACGGCATTTCACGACTGCTGCCAAGCGAATACCTGGCACCGTGACACTGCTGCACGCGGGTTGGCAGCGATTAGCAACAAGCGCCTCCAAATGTTTCGTCACTTTCGCAATCAATTTTCAAACCGGTAAAACAAAACACCCAGAGGGTAACGCGTTCGATGGATGCCAACTCGTAGCGGATATGTTGGAACGTATACCGCTGGCAACAAAACGGAAGGGCAGTTCTCATTTGAGCACAAGATGTAAGCTGCGACCGCGCGTACCAGCTGACAAGATGCGTGCAGTTATGTACTACTTCGGAGAGCGTTGGCTACCGTTCTGAAATCCAACAAAAGTCGTTACTCGTGTTACGATCCCAGCCATATTGGCGCGTGAGTCGCGTTTATGTGACACCGCGCAGCTGTTAGCTCAGCTCCGCGCGACGAAAAAAAAAGTCGACAAGCGCGCCCCGATACTCGAGAAATCATGAACGGGTAATTTCGCGGCTCTAATGCGAGGCGACGACTCTCGCATACTTACACTGCTGCTGGCCTCCAGGTGAAAACGTGCTTCCCTAGTTTCCTTTTTTCTCAAAAGAAAAAACAAAAACGGACAACACCGCTCCAACGTCAGCAACACACGCAGCGCGTTGCATGCGAAAGCGCGAACACCTAACCACGAACACTGCAAAGTCGTTGATTCACGAATGAAAGTTGCGCAGCAAACAAAGCATGCAATACAAAAAAATTAAACAACTAAACGCATTAGTTAAAATAAAAAAATATTTAAGGTATTTTAAATACCGCGAATTTTGTAATGTTGAACGTTAACAACAAATACACAAAAATTTTATAAAATGAGAAACTTTCACTACATGAAAGATAGACTGAATAGCTAAATTTGCGTGCTTTCTCTTTAAACATGGCGGCTCCCTAGCGCTAGCTGGGAACCGAGCTCGGCTGCTTGTAACACGATTTATTTGTCGATCGAAACCTCGTTCAGAGGAAGAAAGAAAGAGAAACGGACTGGAAGGAAACAAAACCGCAATGGAACGAAACGTCGCGGACGAGCTGAATCGAGAATTCGGGAACGACGTGAAAAATCTGCGCAAGGCGAAGAACTATCATGCTTCGCTGATGGTTAGGAAGCAAGAGATCGAGCAAAGAGTAAGTGCATCACTCCCACTGGGACGCGCTTGTTTGTTTTTCTCTCAACTCCGGTATCCACGGAAATTGTTCTTTTTCAATCTGTTGCCGTTTCCGATGTCCGTACGTGTTGCGCGCTTACTCCATACCTACCTACCGTCGTAGCTTAACAGGTAAAAAGAATGTTGCGCCGCTAGACTCGAATTTAAATCTCAGCCACGGCGGCTGCATTTTAGACCGCGGCCGAGTGCGAAAACATAAAGGGAGGAGTGGAGGTGAGGGAGAAAGAAGGAAGAGGCACGGAGATACTGACGTGAACTCCTCTCGTCCTTTCACTCTACCTCCCCTTTCCCGGTTTCATACTTGCCCTTTCCTTCTCTTCTGTTTTGCTCGGGGGAGAGGACTTCTGTAAACATTAGCTCCAGTGATTCCCTGCGTAGACGAATTTTTCGTCGTGTCAAGCTTTCATCGTCACCCGAATTTCCGCATCATACTCGCATCGTAGTTCTGGCATATGAAATCTCTGAATCTAAGTGAATCTAAGAGTACTGACCAACATTTTTACATCTTGCTTTCTCTGCTGTGATAAGCAGCCAATGACCCACTTGTAAAAGTGAACAACGTTCGATCTGTTGGTACTGCGTAATGAAATGAAAAAAAAAAAAGCCAGCACATAAGAGGCAGGGACAAAAAAACGACACACGAAGCCCATCGTGTATAGTTTTTGCTTGTCCCCACCTCTTAAGCACTGTTTTTTTCCCTTCCGTCACCCACTTGTCACAGCTGAGAACTTCGTTTGCTCAAGTGCATGAGGGTTAGTTGTATTGAGACAGTTTTATAGCACCTAGTAACATTTTATATTTCAAAGAGGGCCAATTGGAGTGGGACCGTAGTTCATCTTTGAAAGCGAAATCTGGACTGCCACCCCTTTCTTCGCGCCGCCGCACTGCAACTCTCGTGCTTTATCACAAATTATTTCATTCTTCCCTCAATCAGCCACCTTATATAGTAGCCGCAGCACGCATATCTCATCGAAGCAGTCATCCATTTCAGGTTTCCCGCCCATCTTCGCGCACCACTGCTTTTTCTGCCTCGTTCTTTTTTCGAGCAGCCACGGACTGGAACAGCCTCCCCCCGGGACATCGCCTCATTATCTGCCTTTCAAGACCGTATTATTGATCATCTTCAATGCTAAAACAACTCTTACTGCTTATTGTTAACCTAAATAAAACCCCACCCCTTATGTAATGCCCCTCCTAGAAAGAGGGGCCTTTAAGGTAATAAACTGAACTGAACAGAACTGAGCTGACCCAGAATGGGTCTTGTGTAAATTGGCATTGCATGCAAAACCGCATTCATGTGAGCACTGCATGGGCAACTTTATTTAACAAAGGCCCCCTGGGTGCTTCTATGATCTCCTCTGAGACGTTGTAAATGTACGTGACCCCCCGAAAGTGCACTGCCCAGGCAAAATTGAGGCGAGGACGTCAGTCTTTGGGCTCTTGTGCAAGTCCATAACCGAGGTGCCCCTCTTTCTATTCGAAAAGTCTACTATTTCAGTGAGTATGCTTGCACAGGAGCCAACCAGAACTCTTGACTCAGGTAACGGTTGACTCTTTGTCATGAAAACATATTGGTGTCATTGTCGAGGGGTGAGCTGTCTCGTGCACAATTTCATGACACGCACTTTAAGACTGATTTTGAAAGTGTTCTAGGCAATATCAGTCATTATAATGTGTTGTTGAGCTAGTTGGTTCATGCTGAAGAAATCTTTAAAATGCAACCCACTTAAACTGATAAAGAAGGGGACAGGATAGAGCATTCCGGTCCCCCCCCCCCCTTTTTTTTTTGTTAATGTGGGTTTCATCCTTAACCTTTCTTCAGTGATATCAGTTGCTCATATTTCGTGGATCATGCTTGTGTGGCCATGCAAATCCATCCCACAAAGTTATTTTGCCTTCAAAATTTTCTGTCAGTACTTCTTTAATTGACCCTCTCCCAACCTGCCCCCCCCCCTTTTTTTTCTGCATATAAAAGCTGAAGTCATCCAAAGGCGGTAGCGATCCAGAGCAGTTGAAGGGGCTGCTCGGATTTGCACGGGAGTCGCTGGAAAAGATGCAGATATTGGAAGGCGTGCATGGCAAGATCTTGAACGACGTGTCGGCGCACCTGGACAGTGCCAGTCTAGTGAAGAAGGAGTTTGAAAGTTCTCTCGCTGACATCCAGAAACTGCTCCGCCTGAAGCAATACTTGCAGTGGATAGCCAAGATCGAAGAAACAAGGTGCGCTCATTTGTTTGTTTACTATAATTGCATCGCATCATTCTACATCATTTCATTTCTCACGGTAGCTTGTTTGCATCTGCATAACTCGCCCTTGCCACTATGTTTCCGCTTGTGCGCTCGTGATCACACTGGACAGGCTCGAAGAAAGTGCTCGAAGTCATAATGCACTCTGACACAGGGACGCATCTTCTTGCCTCCTTGTCATCCCCCCACTCCATGTAGCTGTTAGAGCACTCGCTGGCATGAAAGGACTGTGGAAGCACCTGAAGCATACGACAAATCCCTGCTCGTGCTTGATGGATTCAAAGAAATTTTTGCGCCATGTAATCTCCGAAGCATCATTCTCCTATAGTGAGACTATTACAACTATAACACAGAAAAGTGTTGCAGGGCCCCTTCAATAAAAGATTTCGCTTGTGTTTGTTGCAGCGAGTCTATTGAGGAAGCAATGAGCCAAGGCCAAGACGAACAAGCCGTGTCGCACGTCTCCTTCCTGCTGCAAGTGTGGCGGAAAGTGCGCGCGTCGGCATGCATCCACCTCGTCAACTTTCTACGAGAGACCATCCTCTACTGGCACCAAATTCTCAGGGATAAGTTTGAAAAGTGAGCTGTCTCTCTGTTGTGCGTCCGTAGCAGAATTTTCACTATTGTGTTGCCTATACATACGAGTTTCCTCGTTCTATGCCATTAAAAAAGTAAGGTTGCTTTTGGGGATGTTTATACACTGTGTGTATCTGTTGTATGTCTTTTCCAAAATAAGTTTCTTTGTGACACAATTTACAAACCTTGTTCTCTGTGATGTGCTTTTGCCAAAAAGTGTTTTCTTTTGACACTGTTTATACTGTTTTTTTTTTGGTACACCTTTTTTATACGAAGGTTTCTTTAACACTGTTTTTACACCGTAATACACTCAAACCTTATTATAACAAAATCACACCTGTTTCGAAAATACTTCGTTATATCCGAAAATTTGTTATAAACATATATTTGTAGTGCTGTATTTGTGACAGACATATTTTTCAATTACTTCGTTATAACCGATAATTCGTTATATCCAGTTTTGTTACATTGGGGTTTGAGTGTATCTGTTGTATGCCTCTGCCAAAGGAAGTTTACTTTTGACACAGTTTTTGCACCATGCTCTTCATTGTACGCCTTTGCCAGATTATGTTTGCTTTGGCTCTGTTAGAGGTAACCAGTAGTCAGTCGGAACGTCAGAATTGACACCAAGAGATGGGAAGTGCAACTTAGAACGGCAAAAGGTGAAGGGGAGTGGTGGAATCGGAAAGTTTCGAGGCGTAAGATGGAATCGGCTTGCACAGGGCAGGACAGTTTCGAGATCATTGAGAGAGGCCATTGTCTTGCGCTGGTTGTATGACAGGCTGATGACGATGATGACGATGGCACTCTTGTGTCCTCCCTTGCACACCTTTTGTTAGATCAAGTTTACTTTCGGCACTCTTCATACACCAGGGCCTCTGTTGGCTGCTTTAGTCCAGCAAAGGCTTTGCACACTGTGGCTGTTTTTCTTGAAGCAATTCACCGTATGCTTTTTTTTCTTTTTCATTTCACACTTAAGTCTCATCACAACAGTCTTATCTGATACTAAAGTAGCTTCATTATATCCGAAAATTTATCATAAACGTATGTTCATGATGCTGTATCCATGGCAAGACTATTCTTCATTTACAGTAAACTCTCAACAAATGGAATTTTTTTTAATGGAATTGCTGCTTAAATGGAACAACTGCCACTGTCCTGATCGGTTTCATATTTGAAGCCCACGCCCCTGTTCATCTTTCAGTTAACGTAAATCCTGTTAAACAGAACATATTTCACTGGACCCTTAAGGTTTCGTTTAGTTAACAAGAGTCTGCTTCGCTTGCTCATAACTGGCAATCAGTCATTTACGTGTTTGTTTTACTGAGGTGTGAGTACACCCTTGGCCGTTTCGGCCTTGTTCCGATGTCTCTCACTTCACTGCGCCGATTCTCATCGTGCCCAGGGAGTTCAACAAGGTGTTGCACTCCATGGGCTGGCCCATCCTCAACACGGGCGTCAGTGCGCCGGTCTCGTACACGCCGGAGCTGTTGCTTCCGTTCGAGAAGAGCTTCATCAACCTGCACAAGATCCAGCTGCCGTATCCTTCTTTGTTTTGAGGTTTCGGGCGTAGTTAGACGCCCTGCTATGCAGTTTTCAGTTTGATGCTGCCGTGTATGCTCGCTTACACTTTTTCGCTTTCGCATTATGCTTGGCCGAGCAGCTTACACTGAGGTAGACCCAGAAGATCACTCACTCGGTCTTACAGACTCGCCAAAGTTTTCCTAAACTGCAGTCACTTAGACTCGGACTCGGTAAACTTTTTTTTTTTCCAACCAGACTCACTTAGACTCGTACTCGCCAAAATGTTGCGCACCCGGGATCACTCAGACTCGTGGCCTGATCTGAGTACGAGTGAGTCTGAGTCGACCCATGAGTGAGTTTTTCGACCTATAGCGTCAACAGACAAAGATCGCTTGGCTCGAATCAGGTTTGTTGTGTTCCGCACCAAAACTAGGGCCTTCTTTCCGAAGGAATGCGACTCAAGCACTCGCAGGCAAAACGTGGCCCAGTCCTTAACTCGTGGCACTCCCAAATGAACAGGGAAGGCTTGGAGGGCTCCCAGTTGGACGTTGGGTCGACGACATCCGTGCTGCCCTTGGAACTGATGCTACGACCTTTGAAGAAGCGCTTCCTCTTCCACTTCACCGGGAAGCGTCAGACCAACAGACTCGACAAGGTCAGTGGGAACTGACTGTCGTAGGGAAAAGGCGGGAAAGACCAGGACAATAAAGGCACACACGAAACCACGTGAGCCTTGATTGCCCCGGTCTTTCACGCTGTTTCCCTACGATCCATTAAACAAATTAGCCGACAAGTTGACCCTTGGAGGAGCGAACTGGCCCACTAATCGGGTTATGAATGCAAAAAGGTGTGCTGAAAGGTGAGATGAGATAGAAAAAGAGCACATGAATGCCGCACAATGTGCTGTGCTTTATATTGACAAGGCATGTAAAAATATTTGAGAACTTTGAATACTTGAATGAATATTACTGTATTCATATTCGCTTCAATGCAAATATAGATTATTCAGAATTTGGAAGTATTTAATATGAACAAAAAAACGTAAACTGCATCTGAATTTTCTGCTAAGGTGGTTTTACTACAGTGGAGGGGGTATCGTACGGCGAATATACCCATTCAGCTCAAATCTGTGCTGCCACGAAGCGCCACTTCAATGTTAAATGAGCATGTTACCTTCACATCAGTTCCTCATTTTTCCTTTTAGTTTAAAAGCTTGTTATACCAGCTTATATGCTACTAGTGCAATTTAAAATGTAACACAGGCTACCACTTGCATTCTACCGAAAGTCCAATCCTGCTATTTAAAGTTGCTTCCAGTTCAGTCAGAACCTAAAAGCATGGCATTCATAGATGTCTTGGTCTAATTAAAAAAATAATTGTGCAAGTTGGTCGGGTCATGAGAAATGTGCTCATTTTGCACTATTATATGTGATATACATACTATTCAAATTTTATTAGAAATTATGAGACCAGATCACTATTTGCTTTCAGTTTGCTTCAAAATCTGAATTTTGCAATTCACATAGGCCTAATATTGACCCATATTTTAATGCTGTTGCTCAGTTAAACAACTGGTAATTTTCACTGCCATTGCTCTGTCGTAACATTGCGCTACTGGTCAGGGCATGGGTGTCATGGACAGAAGCAACACTAACGAAGACTACGAAGTGGAGCAACTTCCACAAGCGATAGAGAACAATGTCACATTGACAATCCGTCTTCTTCATTTTGCTCTGCTCTTTTCGTACTGTTTCGGTAGGGCAAGGGAGAACCGGTATTGCCGGAACGAACGCCTTCGAGATCATCGAGCGTTACTTGACTCTTCTGCTAAAGGAAAGGCAGTTGTAACGTTACATCGTAAAAAGAACGCAAATTGTGCAGTTCCCAAAAGTTGTTCGGGATCCACAATATTTCTGCAAGGAAAAGAATGGCAGTATTAATTGTAGTAGCAACCTGCACTTTGTCTTTTCTTTTTGCCTGATTCAGCCTAGCCCGTTAATTTCTCACTCCAACGGGGAGAGGCAGCGGATATTATATTCATCAACAACAAAAAACGAAAAGATGTGTTGTAGTTAGCCCAAACATGTTTCATGTTCCATTGGGACTTTCCAGGTAATGCTCATGCCTGAAGAGACAGAACAACGAAACATGATATCAGTGCTCGGAACAAACAATAAGTAAGGGAAACGTATCAAATCGCAGTATCGCTCAACCTTTGCAGCCGGAGTGGTACCTGAGCCAGATTCTGACCTGGGCTACTGATCATGGGGAGTTCTGCGATCGCTTTGTCCAGGCGATTCTGGTCAAGGCAGGTGTGGAAGGCATGCAGGCGAGGGTAAGCGCTGCTTTTTTGAGTTATTACACCTTTGCAATGTATGGTCGGGTGCAACGTACGGAGGCCCTGCAACACTTTTTCAGCATGCTGAGAAAATGCTGCCGCTCGCCAGTCGAGGCTCTCGACTAACAAGAATTAATAGTAAAATTACAGACCATGCGCAGGTCGTGACACGCTGTACGAATCTCTGACACACAGTACGAATACGCTGTGATTGGTCGAGCGAGAGCCTACGACTTCTGGTTAGTCAGCAAGCAGCTGTTCGCTCTGATTGTTGTTCTTCGTTGTGTTACCTGCGTAGTGCGCGCTTGCTAATCAGCTACTGCTGCCCGTAACACAGGATCCATACCGGCGCGATTCGTAAAAGCACGGGCTGGCACAGCGGCAGTGGTTTGCCAAGAACCGCACAGTCGACGGAGGGACGTAGTCGTGGCGACCGGAAGTAGATGGTGTCTCGAGCAGTGCGTTGGTGATGACGTATGCCGTGTGAAATAACGCATGCCGGTGAGAGGGCATAGTGGCTTTTGGAGAGGATAGAAACGAAGAGTAGCGAAGAAAAGAACGGAAGAGAGTGGTTGCCGCATTTCGATAATCAAACGCATCCAACTCCGCTACTACGGGACCGTTACAAAAAATTCTCCCGGCTCTGTGGTCATTGTACACTCGAGCACAACTTCCTCACCGCAACTGAATTTCGACCCATGGGGGGTTCAGGGGCCCTATAACAATAAAAAATCTTCCATAATCTGTTTCAATTCTTGTTTGTATTGTGCATGTGCTCGTAGTTTTTTTGGAAAATGGTGTTTGTTAACAAAGCTTGGTCAGTAGTTCAGTCAAAGTGTGTGCCTTCAGTCTAATTTGTCCTTCATTCGTTTGACTGGTGAATTCTTTCTGAGGATTTCAGTGATGTCTGTGATTGAAATGATGCCAGTGAAAAAAAAAAGAAATTTGAGCAGGTAGCATAAAAAAAAATTGGACAAAAAATTTTTTTTCTTTCTAGCTGGAGCTTATGCGTGGACTGGTTCAGATCGGTATCCACAAGCTGCAGATGGACTTGCCGTCACTGCTCGCTGACGACCAACTGCTGACGCATGCCATTGAGGAGGTGCTCCTGTTTGACCGGGAGCTGCGGAGCCAGGGCTACCCACCCTTCTATCCCTGCATCCTCAACGTGCTCACGGCAGACCACTGCTTCATCCGGTGGATCGCGTTGGAGAAGAAATGTATGTGGACGTAGGATGTGCTTGCCATAGAGTTTTGTAATAGTAGACTAGAGCAAAATCTTGCACTAGCGTCTGTGGAAGCTGCCATGCATATGCTTCATCATTTTTTTTTTTTTGCGCCATGTGGCTTGTCCTTGCTTTGTCCCAAGAAAAAGTCCAGCACTCCTAATCCACCAAATCGGTCCTTTTAGGCCGGCCGATTCGAATCAACTTGCGAGGCTCACCATGAGACAGTCCTTTATCCACAGAACGCAATCCAAAACAGTACAATGTACTGAGTCACAAGTGCGTTCGGTGTTGCAAGCACGAAGACAAGGCTAGTCTAGGTACACTCATACCTCGATACAACGTACACAGGTAACTAAATATCGGTTACAACGCAATAAGTGAAGAATGTTTTTGTCATAAATACATATATGTTCATAACGAGTTGTTGGATGTACTGAAGGTATTTTTGTGTCACATGTGATTTTGTTAAAATGAGATTATTATATAATACCCATCATTGCCATGGTGGCTCAATAACCACAGAAGAACAGTTCCCTCTAATAAATATTGCAGGAAACTCTGTTGTGCTCATCAGATCACCCATCCACAGACTCAACAATTTTTTTATGAGTTATTGGGAGACAGGGGAGGGGTCACCCTACAGTCATTTACAAGCTATATTTTTCCCGGCATAGGAGCAGCAGTTTTTTCTCACTTTATGCACCCCGCTCGCATTGGTACCATAATTTCTCGCACACAACGAGCACTACCAAAACAGTGGATCGGGGGGAAGGTTCCTAGGGATTGTTATGCCATCGTTTTTTGCTCCCAGAAATTCATTTATAACTCACACTCAGACTTTAGCATTATCAGTTCACAGTAAGAGTTCATTAATCAAGATTTCACGAGATCTGAAAAATTGTCCGAATCAGCTAAATGTTGAATCGAAAGTATCAGGAAAGCAATAAACAAATGTGTGTTACATTAATACTCCTTCATTTTCTTTGTGAATACGTAAATTTTGCACCTGTATTGCTGAAGGGAAGTGTAAAAGCTACAATTTTTATCGTTCGTGACTTCGTTCATGATGTGACTGCAGTGCAATACCTCTGGGTCTTAATTAGCCCAAAATGTGTTCTACAGTCCACGCTAATTACGTAACACCATCACCACCATTGGCACATGACAATAATTTTGTTCTCCAGCAGAATGGGCGGCAATGAATCGTTCTTCTGTCACGGTGTAGTCATCATTTTATCTCATCATTAGACCACAGCTGCAGTGCTCTTCATCCTCCCCAGCTTCTGCCATGTTTGAGCTATGCCATTCGTTTTATTTATTTGTCAATACCCTTCGTTATCTTGCTGACATCCTCGTTTGACTGTTTTGCATTGTTGGTGACACAGATGCCGACGAGAAGCGTGACGTCCTCCTATCATCTCCGACGGCGTGGAAACCACGATTCCCAATGGAAGGCGACATCGATGAGTTCAAAGTTCCCGAGTGTGCCGACTCGTTCATGATGATCCTGTCTGCGATGACAGGTGAACAGGCTTAACCAAATGAGCAAGAAGTTCTAGGACGGTGTACAAAGAAGGCTTGCTACTGTATTTCTGTTTTACTTTATGTTCTTTCTCTTCTCTTGTGTTCATGGAAGTGTACTTATATTGTTAATGCAATTGGTTCAAGTAAATGTGTACAGCAGACTTTTGATGATTCAAACTTTCATTTAATTCAAACAAACCGAAATTTTTGGTTAGCCCCGCTACATTTTCAATGTATTTTTAGGCCCCTTAATTCAAACTGCCCTACTGCACAAATTCGGCTAATTGAAACGTTTGCTTGTCTAAGCCTAGAAATGTCTGGAATCTTTGTCGCTTCTAGCTGAACATCGATGCTCTTGGGTCACTCACAGTCGCGGATGAGGCCGATTTCCTGCCTACAAAACGCCAGACTAGCCAAACCGTGTACAACCACATGCTGATCGAGGATGAAAAACGGTCGTGCCTTTGTCAATCGCTTGGATGAATCTTAAGGTCGCTTTGCTGCAGTACATAAATGTCATGTGGGAAAATGTCTTAAAAATGGATGAGGCTAGCAGTTGTCATGGGATGCTGCACATTTCGACCTTTAATTACACACACTTGCACACATTGTGTAATAACGAGTGCAATTATCGTAACTGATGTCTAAAAAGTTTACTGACGATTATACAGAGCGGCTTGTAATGTTGATGCAGCACTGAGAAACAATAAACATCGCAACGCTAGTTGGTATGCTGTTATAGGTTGTAATAAAGGTTAAGGGTTAACTCAAACGAAATCCTGAGGTGCCCTCGAGTTTGAAGTATTGAGGGTCTATTGTAAATATCTAGATCCCCTAATACCCAGTGTCAGTACCTTTAACCAGTGTTGTGTATTATGATTTACTGACAGGACTCGAAGCAGATGATGAGAATGTGCTAGTTTGTTAGACTGCAGTCATGGTGTTATATTGTAGTAGAAATAATGCCGGTGTGGTGATGCTCTTAATGCATCATTTGTGTTAACCTGTACTGATCAATGGGCCTAGCCCTTTTGAAGAGGGACACCCCGATTACCAAATGATGTGTCGTTCAATTCAGTTTAATTTCATTTCCTTGGTAAAAGTCGTGGTGTCAAAAAGCTGTTAGCACTGACTGACTGAAGTCTGCTGTATGGGTCGTCTTGTGAACGACTGTTTCCACGAATGAAACTACAGTGAACTTGAGACATAATTGTGATTCTGCTGCCTTATTTGTTGGCAGACTTGAAAAATTAAGTGGTCGAACTCACTAAAAAAACACGAAGGTTAAAGCCATCATCTTTCTTCTTTTCAGTGCATGCATCAGTCCTGTATGTCGCGATGAAGTCCCCACACGATATGTAGCGTAATGAGGAAGTCATTACGTGATATGTGACGTCATGGCGTAACATCGTGATAACATCATGACGAATTCATCATGTGGCGATGATGATTTTCTTCGTCACTATAGCTGAGGCCGATTGGCGTAATCAGACTGACTGTAGTGATTCCCTGGATTTCTCGTCGCAGAACGTTACCGTCACCTCGAGCAGCCCTACCACCGGCTCAAGTTCGTGAGCTTGCAGCAGATTCTCTTGGAAGACTGGCGGCTGTGCCTGCAGCAGATTCTGACTGCACGGCTGGAAGAGCTGAACCTGGTCGGCATCTGTCCGATCGTGAACGCCGCCCACTACGTGGTCCAAGTGCTGGCCCAGTGGAGCCTACAGCCGGTCAGTCGCGCAATCGGCACCCTCGTTTCTAATGTGCCGTGCCACTCTGCTGCCGAGCTCGGGGGTTGGCGGGTTCAATTCCTGGGTGCGGTGGACATTTTCGGAGAAGGGAAAAATAATTGAGTGATCAATGATTGGAATTTCACGTCCCAATACCATGATATGATTATGAGAAATGCCATAGTCGAGGTAACGGACTCCTAAATACAAGCGCACAAGCCTTGAACATTTTGCTTCTATTGAAATGCAGCCGTCATGACCGGGATTTGATCTCGCGACCTTCAGGTGAGCAGTCGAACACCGTAGATGCTAAACCGTTATGGCGTGCAGAACAGAAGAATGCCAGAATGCTCGTGTACCATTACAGGCGCATCTGAAAGGAACACCGATCAGAAGGGAAGCGTTTTCATTTGGATTAGCCCTGTCACAATTCTAAACCAATGTCACTGTCTCTCTGAGCAGACACTTGAAAAAGCCAGGAAACGCATGAAGGAAAAAGGATCGGCGGTGGCACTGTTTCGAGGTTTCCACAACAACTTGCAGCGGTGATGTCGATTTTGACGACTTCTGCTAGGGTCCACGTAATTTATTTGTTTGTTGGCAAAAAGTTGTTCCTATGTTTTAAAGGAGCCATAGAGGTAGCGTGGTCATTGAGCGGTGTGGCCAAAGTACATTATTCATATATTGCTGAAGATTAGTATGTTACAAAAAAGAAAACAGACTAAAAACAGCTTGAGCTTCACTTGGTAGAAAATTTTATGGAGGAAATTGCATTAACATTAATTTTCACCTTACATAAAATTGTTGCAAGTATTTCTGAGAGCTTTGCAAACGCTCTGCTCATATAGGAGAATGTTTGAATTTTTAGAGTCGGTTCTAATACATCAATTTATTGGGCTTGAATTCAGGTCACCATTTATGCATTAAAAATATCATAAAAACATGACCTTTTTCTAAACCTTTCTAGAATAGGTGGTTGCCTGAATAAAAGAACTTGTTTATTACAGTTACTATATTTGAAGTTATTTTCTCTTTCAAATGTAACCAACTTCATTGGAATGATAGCCATAGGTCACCGAGAAAACGAAATTCTCCATTCCAACAATTTCTGATCCGTTAGATGGCAGTGCTGAGGTTTGCAACAGGTTTGTCTTGTTCAAGCTTGCTGCAGCTCAACATCAATTCACACTAATACTGCAGTGCAATTTCTTCTTGCAGTTTTTCGTCGAACTTCTGGAAGCGTGTAACGAGATGCAGCAGAAGGAGAAGCAGAGGAGGCAAAGTACAAAACAGGCCAATTGTAAGCAGCTCATTTTATATCGCCTGAGTACCCCTTTTCAGATGTAGTAGGCAGTGCTACAAAGGCTGTAGTCACCTGTCACCCCTCACATTCATTATCGACTTTCAGTGCTGCATTCATAGTATCCCTAACAGTGCCATGTTTTGTATAAAGCGCACGTGCATAATTTATGCTGATGTGCACCATGTAAAACACATCGTTCTTGTGTGCACAGCGCCATTGCATGCAGTACTAAAACTCGCTGTTGGCTCAAGGGTGATATCCAGTGTGGGCCAGTGTTGCCAACATGGGCCAGACAAGTATTGACTCACTACTAACTTACGTGAGCCAATGTTGGCTAGCTTTGACTATTGTTGACTAGCTGTCTAAGCTCTCGTACACCACAGAGATGGAAGGACACAAGGAATGACAAGGACATCTTTATCCGTTCGTCTTTGTCTGCACTGTAACCACGCTTGCGGTGAACATTAGGTAGCTGGCACTCAAAGCCTGCTTCAGTAGGCTAATGTTCACTTTCGTAGATGTAAGCGGGACGAGGAACTAGTGCGTGTTGACACCTTCGTCAAAAATCATGAAGAGAAAACGAACATAGTTAGGGCATGGAGCAAGAAGCATAGATGATCGCTTCGCACTAAGAGTAACGGCCTGGATTTCAAAAGAAGGCAAGTGTGCAAGGGGGAGGCAGAAAGTTACAGTGGCAGGTGAGGTTATTAAGTTTTGCAGGGATAGCGTGGCCTGGTTATTCGCAGAAATATTGCATAGGCTTGTACATGTAGTCAGGTAGCCAGGCCGATGATGTTGAACTAGCGTTTGGTAATATTTCCCAGTGCTCAGTACCCACTCTTGTAACGATGGAGTAATGCAGTACGTGCGCACTGGTCTGCCTCGCTCATGCTGAATGCTTTCCAGACTATGACAGGTTCGAGTCGAGAAATATGCCGTAATATTTTATGCATGTAATCAAGCATTAATCTCGGGTATTTACATAAAATAACGAAAAACGCTTTTTCAAACACCTTTTAGACCTTTGTGCCGCATAATAGAGGGCACCACCATCTCGGCAAGTGCGCGATTGTCAAGCCGTTGGCAAGCGCACTATTGCCAAGGGAATCGACGTGCTCCCTGTGCTACTCACTTCCTCCGATTTGGTATACCGAAGTTGCATTAGGCACAGTATTTGAAACTGCACGAAGACCTACACAAAAATGACAACATTGCAGGGTTTAGAACTTCACTGGGGCCTACTTGAAAGACGATATCACCCTATGGTTTTGCGTGGGATTTCGTACAGCACCGAGACTTGCACGAGAACTGCATTTGTGCCACAATAACCCCAGAATGAGAACTGGATTGGAGAAGAATGAGCGCTGCATGAAATGTCGTAACCAAAAAAAATCTCGTCGCATCCACAAAATGAATGATGATGAGTAGGCTAAGCAGTGGGATTGCTCAGTGTTATCGTAAATCACCCGTGACATTGACCACTCGCACGTCTAAACGAGTGACAAAGCCGTGTGGAGTTACATATAAGGTTTATTGGTCAGAACTAGCATTTTGCGTTGAGTTGTGAATTTCGTTTCACCTTCATTATTACTGCCTTGTGGTATCGAATCCAGCCTGAAGTTACCAAAGACGAGGTCTGCGCACATTCCCCTGGTGGTTGCTGTTTGTTTCCAGTCGCACGAAGTGAATTGTAGAGCGTATCGAGACGTCGTATACTGCACAAGGCAGTCGTTGTCCACGATCATCATCATCATCAGCGTCATTGTCATCATGGCTACGGCGTGCCAACGCCACCAACAAACGAGCCTCGACCTTGAGGAACTCCGCCCTCAAAAGTGTAAGAAGGGCTTAGCATATTTTTGTGCCCTTTCTGCATTTTGGGTGCGCAGCCGAGACGGTCGACCCGGAGGAGGCCTTGTTCCTGGCTGCATCGGAGACGCCGTCAGACGAGAGCGGCCAGCTGGTGCCCATGGCCGAGTATGGCACCCTGCAGGAGTCGGTGTTCGAGGAGGTGTCGCAGCTGCTGGAGAAGCTGTACACGGACACTGTGCTTGCCATCGTGGACGAGCTGGTGCTTGACTTCAAAGCCAAGAGCAAGGCCTACCGGCGCGAGAAGTGAGTGATCGCTCAGCGTAGCCGTTACAAGGGCGTTTACCGGTCTCCATTAGCAGCTGAGCTGCTTAAGGTAGAGGGAATTACATTGATTAAATTATTTGAAGTAAGTTAATTTAAATCGTGCCAAATAAACCCTAGTGTGCAGGGGGCACTAGGGCACATCCTCTCACGATGTCCACACCAAACTCGGTGAAAGTAGGTATGCCCCAAGATGCTCTTAGCGTGGCATAGCCATGCCCAGTACAGCATTGCGATGGGGGTGGGAAAGAGGAGAGTGAAGGGTAAAAAATTGCACAGCCTTGCAGGAAATAAGTTCAAATAACTTAAATGTCAGTTATAACGAAGTAGGTGACTAATTGTCTGGCAATACATATAGTGCTGGTAGTGTACCTTCATAACAATTTTTTGGTTATAACGAACTTGTTATTTTTGTGTAAGATTCAACTTCGTTTTAACGAATTTTGAGTGTAGACAAGGAAATAAACAGAAAACAAAGAAAAAAATTGGCCCGAATCTACATGTTGCACTGTGTCGACGATAGTCTTGTGTCTGGAGAGAGTGAACAAAACGTTTATTTGATGTTCTGCGCAAGAAAATCGGTGAATGGTATTCTGAAGGCGCTGCGTTAGAGTGCCTCGAGCGTGTAACGGAGGCGAACAAGCGCATCTAGGCACGTTAGACACGAGCGCCATCTTGCAGTTATCTTCGAAAACGAAGGCGTGCGCGACCGTGGAGAAAGATGCGCGCCAGTTGTGGAGGTGATAAGGTGTAGAATGCAAAGCGACGGGCAGGTGCCACCACCGTGTCGCCGTAGCAAAGCGTTGAAAACACCTAAGGACTGTAGCGATAAACGCTACAGTCCTTAGAGTTACTTGTGTGTGCCTCTTCTAGTATAAAGGCAGACATACAAAACATAGATGTGTTGTTATAGCGCCTCAGATATGCGCAATATTTGCTTTTTTAATTGAGAATTGCGCAACTATGAGCGCTAAACCTTGAGCAATATTGGAGGGCGCTGCGGTTGAGGTTGGCCGTTTGATGCCGTTTGAGGTATCGTTAGGGCGGACAAACAGACAAATGTACAGACAGACCAAAATTTTTTCGTCAAGAGTCCCCAAGAAAGACTATCGTCTTTAAAAATAACTCGCCCTACGTTTGACAGGTGGTTGCACTTGCTTGCCAGCTTCCCTGTTCACTCGGATAGCTGCAGAGTTGTGAAACCGGCTTTTATTCTTTTTTTTTTCTCACTGCATTTCTCACAATGGCCGAGGTGCTCCGTGCAGGTGGTTCTGCATGCCGTCGCTGAACGACAGGGAAGACGCGGGGCTGACGCCGACTGCCTTCCCTATGCTCAGCTGGCTGCAGGCCACTCTCCAACAGTTGCAGGAGGCCCTCGCTGCACCACTCTTCAACACGCTGTGGCAGGAGGCCGCAAGAGGCATCAGCTTGTTCCTGTACGAGGAGGTCGGTGTTCCATCGCGTCTTTGAACTCCTCCCATGATTCGTAGGCTCGTAGGCATTCGCTCCACGAGTGCTCTTGCGTGTAGCTTTTTTGAAATTTGGTTTACGGAGTTCCTGCTCACGCCAGGCTTGTGGTGTAAGATGGTCTGCACGAAGCGACCTGGTCGTTGCAGCCGACACATTTATCCTAAAACCTGGCGCATGGGCTCTGTGGGGCTTGAGGATTGAAATGCGACATCGAAGCTTTTATTACGCTCGGACCTCGAGTTGATAAACTTGGATGTAATGAAATATCTATGACAAATCTTGTTATATTATGACATTAATTTCATATCGGATGCAGCTTTGTTAGAATGTCGCTAGAGTGTAGTCATCTATGTTCCACTCATTGTGAATCTACAATAAGCCATGCTACACGTGTATTCAGAGTTCTATTAGGCACAGGCAAACAGAAAACTTTGAAGCTCTAATTTTTTTGTCTAGAAGAACACTGCAGGTAAATATAATCAAAAGAAAAGCACACACTTTGTCTGTTAGTCACCTTGACCAAGATGGAAATTGTATGATACTGCTCAGCTACGCTCCACTGCCTGTGCAAACAGAAACCCCAGTGTTGTTTCTTGTGTCCTATGTACGCTTCAGCTTATCCTGGAGAACTTCTTCAGTGAAGGGGGTGCCATGCAGCTGAGCTTTGACATGAACCGCAACCTGTTCCCCCTGTTCAGCGCCTACTCCCAGAAACCCGAGAACCACTTGAAGGAGTGAGTACTAGTACTACAGCGCTGTTGGTCTAGTCTAGAGTAAGATGGAATTCTCCATCCTTCTCAGGTGTGAATCGCTGTATTTACCCGGTGGTAATGCAACCATGATTGTACCCACAAGGGGAGACTTTTCGTTGCGTCTAAAAAAAGATCATTATTTTGGGATTTGATTGCAACACAAGGATCAACTTTAGGCAGCAACTATCTGGAAAGACACTCTCGTTATGTTAAAGTAAATGGGGTACGACGAGCCCGTCGTAGAACATATTCAATCCTGCAAATTTCTCAAGTTTACAGTGTTGTTCAAAGGCGCTCAGATTATACCTTAAGAATAAAAAATGAGCTACTACGTATGTTGTTTTGTGAAATAGTCCGTGATTATTTATAACGAGAGTGTAATTTAATAAAGATTTGTGTGTCTGCTGAAAAAGTAAACCCAACTGTAAACATTTGTACAGAGTGAAGGAGGCCTGTATCCTGTTGACAATGCCGCACCCCGTGGCCTGGATCCTACAAGAAACGCTCCGCGCAGCACGGGCCACTGACGTCGTCACCGGCGGCACGGCGCTTGAAGAGCAGGGCGTCTCGTTCCTCACCCCGTCCCAGGCCATGCACGTGCTCTCGAAGCGCAACGACCTCCTGCACACCTGAGTCGGCGACGTCGCGAGCCGGTTGTCGTTGAGCTGGTCGCAAAACCGGCTGCACTGAGTTTGGCCCGTCACTTGACCTTCTCCTCCACACGCTCAGGTCTTTTCCCCGGCCTTTGCGCGATGCTTACGAGGCACAGTGACGTCGCATGCTTGCATGCCGATGTTTGTTCTGAAGGCTTGGAGGGCTGGTCACGGGTGGATTTTGGTTACGTTAAAAGTCGAGAAAAGGCCTAAAGTGTCTCGCGCTGCTCTGCGAAGCGTTGCTGTAACGACCCCCCTTGCATTGTGACCCCCACCGTTGTAATTGTGCCAATCTTTTACTGCGCTGCCACGTATGGTGGAAATACTAAATTTGTGAGAGGTCAGCATGCAATCATCAAGGGTCTTTTGGAGTGGAAGGTCGAAAGACCCGTGGAAAGTTCGCTGAGCAGAGGGATGTTTACGAAGCAGCATGTTTTCGAGGCAGACAAGCGCAAAGCTCCAAGCGACGATCGAACCGCCAGACTCGGAGGGATGGTAAACACTTTTCGCAAGCCGTGTTTCGTTTAACGAAGGCATGCTCTCTGTAGGGGGCCATACGGACAAATATGAGAAGTGGCATTCTGAAAAGCATGTACCGCTCGCACAGCATTTCAAGCAGAGCTTTTCCCATTGCACGTGTGTCAAAACTCTGGAAAATGGCAGCTATGCCAAGACTGGCACGACGATAGAGGCAAGAAGCTTGTCGCCGTTCGTGTGCTTTTATTCATTACGATGGATAGCACAATCGAGTCTTGTACTCTAGCATAGATTTGGCGTGCTCCTCTGGCCCGTGTTAGGGGGAAGGGGGGACATCGCACTCCAAAACTTTTTGACTTGATGGATTGTTGTGAAACTCGCTGGTTTTATGTATATATTTGTGCGCTGATTTCAATTATAGTTTTTTTTTTCTAGTGTAACATGTTGTTAAAGTATAAAGGCATTTCGTGTGCCATTTGGGGAGCTAGGTTTCTTCTATACTTGGAGACCCACAAAGCGAATTTGCATATCACAGTAACCACGAATCAGAACTATGTGCAGTACAGCAAAAATGGATGTTCTAAACTCATTTCAACTGAAATTCTGATGTGTCGAACATTTGTGAGCAAAATTTTAGCTCGACATGAATTCAGTCGCCAATCTTCAACATTCCATAACTATTATTTAAATGGGTTTAGAACATCTATTTTTGAGGTACTGCATACGGCTCTGATTTCTGATTATCATGATGCGCTGATTTGCTTTGTGACTGTGGAAGCATCGAAAAAATGCTTCTCCCTAAAAGGCACACGAAATGTTTTTATATTTAAATCATATACCATAGAAACAATTGCATACTTAATATCAGTGCACGAAAACACATAAAACGCTGAAAGTTTCTTTAAACCGATCAAGAACATAAAAAAACAACTCCAAGAGCAACGTCTCTCTTTGAGAGATCGAGTTGTGGAGTACAAGTGTACTATACTCTTGTACAAGAGTACAATCGTATAGAACAACGTTGCAATGTAACTGGTATGCAACAACTAGAGGAGTTATGATTGAGATCTTGTTGTATGTATTTTAAAGGAAAGAAAGATAATGACCACAATTTAAAAAGAGATGTCGTTGACCCGTATCGTCGTCGTTTGCTGCTGACCGCCGGAGATAGGCAAGCTTGGTCGGAAAATACGGCGAGGTGTCTGGGGCGTTAAGTGTATCGACGAAGCGTATAGAACGACGTTGCCACGCCCCATATCGCAGCAGCCGCTCCTGCTAATTCCTCAAACTTTTCAGCCATTGTACAGATTGTTTGCAAGGGAGGCCTGTCGACAACCGCACTGGAAGACCAAGAGTACAGATCCGTTTCTGGCCAATGTCTCGTTAGTGCAAATCAAGTCAATGTTTCGTTAGCAGGAATTAGGGCAGGCGAGTGATGAAGTGTCTAAGCAAACGTCTTATTCACTCGTGCAACAGCGTACAACTTGAATCGATGTACTCTTTTCGAGCCTTTTGAGAATTTCATTTTTTGATAACTGAATACCAAAACATCAGAGTTTGGTGGACAACCATTATGGTTGCTAAGACCTACCCTTAATTCGCTCGTGTGGTGCTCGTATAGTTTACAGTGAAGTAAACGTGAACGTTCGCTTTTTGATAAGGTTTGCTTTTTATTTATCATCTGATGATTCATCAACAATCTGACCAGTTCTTGAACAGTTGTCTAACTTTCCTAAGACCAACATAATTTGGTATGCAGTTAATGCCTTTATGATGAGCTGCATGTCAAAAAGTACTTTGCTTTGTGCTAGTTGGTTCATCGTGCTCACATAGATAGGGCAGCGCAAAAACTCGGAAAAAAAAACTTGGGGGAAAAAAGAAGGACAGTAGAGACAGAGCGCTGTCTTTACTGTCCTACTGTCTCTACTGTCCTTCTTTTTTCTCCGAGTTTTTGCGCTGCCCTTTCTATGTGAGCTGCATGTCGAGCTTTATTTCTCTGTTGTTATTTGAGAGTCTGAAAGTTTCATGAACATCTCTCGAGCTTATCTTATATTTAGTGTGTGCTGCTCAGTCACTCATTCCTGATAAGACACAGATAGTAAACTTTGTCAGAAAGGGAATTTAATGCCTACAAATTTAATGCCTACTGAACATGCCAAGTTCCACTGCAGGCAGCATATACTAGTAAAAAAAGAAAATTAATTTTTTGAGTGAGAACTCTACTGTTGTCACTGCGATACACTCTTCATTGCAAATCTGTGAACTAAATTTATGTAATCCAGACACCCAATCTGCGCCGAAATTCCTTAAATGTTGGCACATATTATGTGCAACAATGTTCTAACGCACAATCTTGAAAGGAAGCTCATTATTACTCCCGAATGGTTGCAGAAAGCATGCGATTTATCTACTAAAACCAAGGAGTCGAACAAATAGAAATTGCCATGCAGCTGGCTTCATCAACCAGAAAAGGAATCAAATGTGAAAACACGGGATTATGAAAAGAAACATGAGCATGGGCGCTAAACCAACTGTACCAGACATATACCAACTACAACTAGCTCGCCCACCACCACTTGTTAAAAGTTCATTTACCAAATAATGCTGCTGTCGACAGGCTTTCCGGATTTAAGGCGTAGCCGGTTGTTTATGCCAAGGCACGAAAGCAGCGTTGGAGACGGGACGAACGACAAATCATGTTGATGTCGTTTCAATCCTTCGCATCGCATGCGCCGCTTCCAGCACTGTTGTTTTCTCGTCTTGAAACTTTCTGAGCACTGAAATCTTCAGTCCATCTCCAAACCTCTCCGGCGCTTATCTTGATCACAGTTAACTGGAACATGGGAGAATTATCTAAAGATATCTACAATTGTGGTGCGGCAAAGCGTCACAAGATGTCGACAGCTACGTACGGTAATCCGGTATTTCGTGAACGTCATCGCACATACGGGAATACCAAATCAGCTGAACGTCTCTGTTGGCGTGTTCCCATGTTTCTGTTGACCATGATGAACATGCATTCCAATCCACAACACTACTGGATGTACAATACAATGCGTGTTCTTTCTCCCTATTTTCATTTTGTCCAGATTGTGTTTCATCTAGTCAGTCTTGCCCGATTGTCATCATCAGTGTGTGCAGCATTTGAGAATGCTTGTTTTTCTCTATCTTAGTCTCACATTTGACTGTGGTGTAAGGGCGTGTGGTCATTTGGTAAGCTGGGTTGTAGTACGCACCCTTACTATGAGAAAAAAAAATCTATCCGCCACCACCTTTCACATTTCCCATAGCTTCCTTCCTCTAGTCGAGTCCGTGTTGAATTACTGGAGTCATGACTTTGACGTGATGTATTTTGCGAGTACTTTAAGCCCGTCAGAACCCTCTTGTATAGTGCAGTGACATTTACCTACCACTCAGTAAAAGAGAAGTTGTGGCGTATTCCAGCATTGTAACGTCTTAACATTGGGTCATTGTGTGACCCTGTTTTTTACTGCACTCATTCCTTCGCAAGCATTTATGAAAGTCAACTTTCTTTAACTCGAGATATTTCAAGCTGCACCAGGAGCTCTCTTGAGCACTTTATAAGTTGAGATTTATTTGGTGTTAGAAAATTTATTCTTCTCATAGAGTATCAAACTTCGTTTTTTTTCCTCAAAAGTTGGGTTGTTGAGTAAAGCTTATCGTCATCGCTAAAGCTTGTTCCACCGATTACATTGGCACTTGCTAAGTCATCCATGTACCGAGTATGCCAAGGTTGTATGATTCTAAGCCACAGCAATGATGTTCAGGCATAGGTGAAAAGCAAGAGTGCTTATGTATACTAGAGTCCACTCGTAAACATGTAGGGTACTTGGGAATTTCTCCCTATAGACAGTCTGAAATTTCCTGGCTTTGTGAGAAATGACTTGTTAAACAGCAACACATTCTAAGCACCTGTACAATGCTGCGATGTTGCTTCAGCAGGCACATGCCAGCGAAGTGGAAACTGCATTCCCGTTTAACAGCGGGCTGCACTGTAACTTTGGCTTTCCTTCAGGTTTAAAAATTGCATGTGGTTAAAATGGGCCTGCTCAAGTTTTACAACCCTTTTGCTGATATTGATTGGTTAGGCTTAGCGATATATGATTAGGCTTAGCATTCCAAAGCTGCACAATTTGATGAAATGCACACGCATTTTTCTCTGCCTTCACTGGAACAAAGCCACCGTAGCCAGTTCTTGAATTAACAACCTTGAGTAATATTTTCTTATTGTATGTACGAAACTTCTATTTCTGATCGAATAGCTTATAAGTAAAGAAGCAGCTATGAAGCACGTGCAATGCTGGAAGTACATGACTTCTACTACTCCCTTTTGCTCCTCACATATCAAAGTGATTATCTGTGGCAGATGTCGAAGTTGATAGTTTCTCCGTCGCTTACTCATACCGAAGGTGCATTTATTAGTGTGAAAGAGGACGAGCTGTCGAAGAGCAGCACTTTGCCACAATGTTGCGCTTGCAGCATTTTTCACCCTCCCCACCATTTGCCAACGCTGCGGCTATCTTCTGAACGTTTCTACCTAGTCTTGCCCACAAAGAAAAAAAAATGTTGCAATGAGTGTGCTTGTTATTTTTACGAGTCGTGTTTGTTACGCTCTGCCGCATAGTTGAGAGACTGTAAGTGCTAGTGCTAAAAGATCTTGTTGAACATTGTTTCACTACTGCTTTCCGTAGCTTTGTTGTAGCTGCGCTTAATGTGGCTTCTTGTTCTTGGCCAGCTGTTTACTCGCCTTTTCCAAGATGTGCTTTTTAGCAGCGAATGCAGAGCGTTTTTTCTCTTTCATTGTCATTAATATTTGTTTTTCTATTTCATGTTTTTTAATGCCTCGCCTTAATTTTTGTTACACCTAAAATATTGTGCATCAAAAAAAAAAATCTGACCGAGCTTGAAAAGGTAGCAGTTTCCAAGTGATATGATTCCTTTGTAATGTGATTTCCCCAATAATGCTTGTATACAACCCATATAAAGCATAACAGGCAATGCTCAAGAGGCTAGGGGCACTTTTACCACTGATAGCATCCGCAATTGTAACACAGATTATAGTGCGTGCAGAAAGAGGCACAAGTATGCGTCTCGTAATCACTGTGAAATGAAAGAGTCTCTCTTCTACACCAAAAAATAAGAAGCATTAGTATTATGAGAGAGGAATAGCGCATCTGAAGAACTGAACTGCCGAACTGAGTGGCGAGTCATGCACTCAAGGCGCACTGCTTGCATTTATGAGCAAAACGTGCATTGCACACTGGTTGCACAGACATGCACAAATATGTCATCTGACAGAAATTTCACATCAAAAAGTAGTGGCGACACATAAGTACACAGCATTGCAAATCAAGTGCAACTGCACTGCGTAATTAGCAGCGCAGCTGTGCTGCAGATGAACCTTAACACATAGTCGCATACAACTAAACAATAACTTCGTTCAATATGGTATTCATTATAACCTTATAGCAATTCTAATATAAAAGAAAAAAATGTTTCATTTAATTCTTTATATCCAATAATTCATGTGTCAACATGCTCTGTATTGACTTTTCTCTGAGATTCTCTGACGGTGACTTGCGTACTTTCCGCAACGTTGCGTGTTACGTATCGAACCACCAACTGGTTGCTGGAAAGCCTTCCATTCCAGAGAGCACTGGAAAAAGGGTGGGGGCAACACTTTTCAAGTGACAAAGAATATCTGCCACTCCTTACGACAAAGTACAGTGCGGGTAAATATTAAAGGGAGCGCATAATTTCCGAGTGTATTCCCTTTAAGCAAGTGTCATTCACCCGGCCTTGCAGCATACAACTTTCAGTTAGCCATGCTGACACATCTACACAGCTTCACGAGGCGCAAGCAGCTAGTGCATTATCAATCTGAAATCTCTAGTATGTTGGAGTGTTTCATTTTAAATTCAACTGGACTATACACCCAAATTGCTATTTTTCACAATACATGTCACCAACGGCTATGAACATTGAAATCGTGAATATAATGGTTCGAAATTAAAAGTTAGCATTGCTTGAGAGGAGTGGCTCAGAGAGCAGCTGGAAAATTGATTTGCATGGAAGCGCAGGTAAGTTATTCAACGCACAATAAACTTCAATAAACAGCAGTAGCTTCTAATGATGGTTACTATGGCACGTACGATTGCGGTTGTAATCCAGCCACTGGAAAATAGGGTTTCCAGGTCTACTAAACTTTAGGTTTGAATGAAATTTGAAATGTTACTTGCACAATGTCATTGGCTTAATGAGTTTTGTTCCGTTTATGCGAGGAAAGTTTATCAAACTAGACACATGTTATTGTCTTTTCTGCCGATAAGATATCAGGAGCCTATATAGAGGTCTAGGCATCATTTAAAGACTGTACTGTGTAATTATTTTGCCTCTTGACAATATTCTTTGAAAATCATTTTCCCAACTGAACATTCTTATCAAAATTTATCCTGCAATCACAAGTCGGCACTTGCCGCTATTGCTTTGCATCTTCATGTCGTAGCTCTCAAATTTTCATTGCAAGGTCCCACGGTAGCTCGAGAAGTTGATGCATTTGTGCCCGTTTCACGGTAGGAAAATGAAAGATGCCAACAAATTGCAGCGCCAAAAAGCTGTAGCACTTCTGCTCTAATTCAAAAGAATTTTCAAATCCTTTTGCCATGCCATGTCCTGAGCTATATTTTGCTATCACATGTGATGCAGTGATAACTTTGGTCTTTCTCTACAGTGATATCTATCCCCCTTTTCCAAGCGCACACATACAGAAAAAGAAGGCTGGTCTTTTACAGGAATCAGCATCAAGCTAGCCAGTGGCTAAGATGAGATACTATAACCACGCTCTTTGGAGCTAGTGGTCTTCGATGGAAACTTGTCAAGAGATATGTTCATGCTGAAGTGAAGAATTTGCGACAGTGACATTTTAAGGGTATAATAAAGAGAGAATTGTGAACTGCAAAAAAATCACATTATTAAACTAACATAAATTCAAATTTATTTGGCCTTTGTCAATATGAGCTTGCATCAATAGAGAGATGTAGGAGATGTATTAGGACAACATCGCAAAGGACGAAGTATTTTCGGTGTTTCAATGACGTTTGTTCTCGAAACTTCATAGGTGTCGCCAATATTATTTGATTGTAGTATACCATTTTTTTGTCAAAAAACAGGTGAAAATAATCGAGCCAAATCGCACAGTTCCTGTATGATGCTTTGCAATCCTTAGCCGTCGAACTGTTAATTTTATTGAGTAGATGCTCTCTTGGGACGTATTCTACGCTAGCCTGATCCGTCGTTATGAAAAGCTTTTCAATTCGGCAACATGCGACTTACAGTGAGACTATTCCAATACTCCGGAAGTGTAATTTACTAGTTATGACGGGCATAAAATTTTGGCATTCGCATAGATATTGTGTTGTTGACACGACTCGACGAAGCTGAAGTTTTTCTAGACAAAGCGGACACTCTAGATCAATTGTTTGATGTGCTTGTGTGACAGGGGCTGAATCTTGAATTCAAGCTACTGGCTACTGCATTGCCTCCATACTCGATGCCAACCGTCAAAACGCTGCCCAACAACACAGCCGGTGTTCTATGCTCTTAAGCTGCGAGGATGTTCTAGGACCCTTGGGTGCTATGTATACTTATACACATATTACAAAAATAAATTAAAAAAAAAATTGTGATAATCCTTCCCCGCCCGGCCAAGAAATGTTCTGCCACAGTTCTTCAGTCATATCACCTCGTACAAACCATATTTTCTCTTTCCCACGAGAGTATTTGTTTTTCGTTTTTTATTCATGCACATTGTTGAGAGAGTGTTTTACTCTGAATTGATGACCAAACTGTTTTTGAAGCCTGTTGACTGACACTACCATATCCTGGCTTATTGTGTACATATATGGTGAAAAATAAAAAAAAGTGTTGGAAAGAAAAATTATCGTTGTTTTCTAGTACAGTGCAGTGCACTGGCTTGTACGGTATACTTATTAATTCACCAGACACAAACATTAAAAAGTTAATTGGAAAATTGGTAATTTTAATTAAGAGACTTTGTTCACTTATAGAAGAAGAAAACAAAGAAAAAAATTCAGAAGAGTTGAAATATCAAATTCTGAGACAGAAGTGAACAAGAATTGAGGTAGTGCCAGATAAGCGAGCTCGAGTACTTGTAAACGTTTGTAATGCGTTACAGCATTCATTACATAATACAAAATAATGTTCCTGTGCTAGCAGCCACAACTACTACAATAATGTTAAATGAAAAATTGGTAACAGATAATCAGCCAGTTAGGTAAGGCTCTCAAACAAGGTAGCCTACTGTATTATGTAATGTCTCGCATCCTCTAGCATTAAATTTATTTCACTTTTTACAGAGGCTTTTTCTAATAATTTACGATTACTTTGAAACATTAACTGATCACATTCATCTTGAAATTTCACATTATTTTGCGACATTCAGTACTTTTTTCATGGAGTCTGCGAGAGTGCACCAGCAAGACAGCAGACTAAATTTGGTTTTTCTCAATTGCTGGCGGCAAGAACAGGACAAAAGCACTTTCACATAGTTCTAGATACTTGCAGTTGGAATGAATATTTTTAGAATCAAGAATTGCATGTTATGAATTCAAGTAAATCTGGCTATATATTGTATAACCAGTCTTAAGATACATATCAGAAATGGGAGATCAGAGAACAATCTATCCTTAACCCACATGTTTCTTGGTCACAAGTCAAATGGCTACAAGTACATTGAATACTGCCAATAATCGTTTTATATCTAGACTTTGCAGGCAGGTATGAAAATTCATTAAGCCAGCCAGTATTAAAGCATGGCTTTTTTTCAGAAACTTCATAGAATGAGTTTTGTAAAACACAAACACAAGAAATATACAACGAAAAATATTCCTTAACACACTCCACTAAACAAAACAAGCAGAAAAAATTGACACTGATCCTTGCATATTCGCTCAAAAAATTGGACGCTACCATATTTGTTGAAAGCTTGAAATACAAAGCGCTTGCTAAGGTACACAATTTGTTCTTAAAATGTTCATTAGTGAATTTTTGGTAATGATATTCGCAGGCATTATTCCGATTTACGCCTGCTGCTTCTAGAATGTCTTGTGGGGATAAATTTTTGTTTGGGATCTTTCAACTTTCCCGAAATGACTTTCTTAAACCTGGCACTGTCAAAGGCTTTTCGAACTGTTATCCCATCAAAATTTAAAAATGGCTCATAAGTTTGGGCTAATCACAAATTACCAAATTACCCAAGTTAAAATTACTGCAAGAATAGTATACACCATGCTGTGTATACTGCATGCTTTTAGCTTTGCAGTGCTTAAGAGTACAGATCATTTGGCTAGCTGGTTAGAAGCACTGAAAGGGATCATTTGTTAGAGTAAGTGCTCTTGCAGTTTTTTGAGCAGTCGTTTCTATGAAGCGGTCCCAATAAATTGGGACCGTCCAAGTCTACTCCAGCTGCTACTTACTTCTTGATCAGGTTTGAACAAGTTCACAGAAACAGGTTCAGATATTCAGGAACGATGTACAGTTGTACCTCTGAAGTCACTCGTGACAATATAGTGACTTCATTGTAAGCAAACATTCCTTTGAGGATATATTCTTGAAGAAAGAGGGATATGGCACTTTATAGCTTTTTTTTCTTTAACTTCTTCGTCAATATTTATGAAACTGGGAGAGTTTATGTTTGGGTGCCGATTTAAAAAGCGCGATTTTACAGGGAAAGCTGCATATGGTCAGGAGAAATGGAAAAACGTTCGGCATCGGTGTCGTGAGCGGTCTCTGTTGGCTGTGTTGTGAGTTACGTTGTTCTCAGCGTCGTACTCAAGCACGCGCACCATTGGCTGTGTTGTGAGTGACGTCTATCCCATCGCAGCTGCGGCACCGAGCCGCATGTGTGCATCAGTTTCTACCGAGAGCTTCCACATGGCTAAGCCATGGACAACTCTACAAGAGCACCGACTGTGGAAATGTGAGAGAGCTCACATTCGCCGGGCCGATGGTGCAGTCGGGGCACAAAAACAGGCCCCGAAGGCCGATTGCCGGCAGCAACCGCATACCGACAATCTGGCAGCCTTCCAAACCAGGCTAAATCGTGAACGGGAATGTATGCTCTGGTGGCCGGCGGATCCTGCAAACCACGCCACCGAGTTAGCGCGCGATCACGAACGCTTCGCCGAATAGCATTGTTGTGGTGTCGACCTGTTGATTGCGAGAGTGCGTTCGGCGGGGCGAACGCCCGCTTTTCCAGCGGACGTCTGCGACCGCCTGTGGTTCGAGAACAACCACTGTGATTAACGCGTTGCAAAACTCATTTAACCACTCATAACACTCCTCCACGCCTGTGATCATGCGAGACACAATGTGCGGCATGTGAAACAAACACCGTGGGAAACCCAAGCCAAACGTGTCTAACCTCATTAAGAAGCACGAACGTGTAACTAATAATTGTGAAAGGCTTCAGCGGACTGAACAGATGATAGTCTGCTGTGGCGTTAAAATGATGCACTAAATTTGGACTATAGAGCGGCGGGCACACGCAACGCATGCATTGGTAAGTGGGCCACATTAGAAAGAAACACACATCGACGCATTGCACATGTCGGGTTGAACTCGCTGCTAAACACAGGGGCCGCACCTTCGAGTTTTCGCTGGCTAACCATTTGTACGGAGTGCTTCGGCAATGATTTTTTATAAGTAGTTTTCAAGCTGTCAAAAAGACCTACTCCTTAAGGCCTGATTATCCAATTAGCTGCAACTTGAACAGCAATGTACAAACCACGCAATCGATTGAGGCTGTTTGTGGTGCGCTGTAAGGTATAACTGATTACTTTAGGCCATCTCCAAATTAAAGTTGCGGGCTGTTGAACCAGAATTGAAAAAATGCCCTCATTGATATTCGGAACACACAACTTAAAAATTTTTTTCACATGAAAGCATTAGAACAAAATTTACCTTACAGCACATCACATCTATCTCAGAAAAAGAACAAAACAAGAAACTCGGGATTATAACCCAGGTAAATAAAAAGATACTGCTACTCCATCACAGAAAGGGATAAAAATTGTTTGCAGTTTGCTTATTATAAAGCGCAAGATGCAGTTTTCTTTTTTTTAAATAAGATGATGATGAAAGTTGATGGTATTCAGCTATGGTATTTTGTTGATAGGTGCTTAATGATGTCAAACATGAAGAGATTCAAGCCTGCACTGATCCGCTTAAGGCTTGAAACATCGAAACTGGACGATTCCGAAGATTACTCTGGTTCCTTCTAGGTTCTTACTGGGCTTGGTTAGGTGACGATGGATTGTTTCTACATTCACAGTGCAGAGGTACAAGTTGAACCATGAACAGTCGCACACGACACGGTTGTTCAAACACCAAGGACGAACTTGCGCTGAAGTCAGGCACTCCCACATTTCATAAATCAATTTCTGTTACATTGAGGTTCGGCTACTTTTGCCTGCGCCTTACAAAATGTACATGACGTGCCCTATCATAGGCCAAAGAAACACTCCATTGGTACGTAGTTTTTATTTGGGTTACGTCCTTTTTACAAGTGTAACCAGCATAACATCTCTCTATACAGAACATACTTTTGTTCAGATATACATTTGAAGCATTTCCATGTACGCGAGTGCAAAGGCGAGGAGGGAAAGAACGTTTGCAGACAACATGTGCGACAGCGTTTACAACCTCCACATACATAATACACTATATACACAGCACTTTTTTAAGCACAGACACGCATGAAAAAAAAAGGGAGCATTGAATGAAGAAATACACGCAGGTTTCCCTCTCCCGTGGCCCCAGATTCCTTCATGAGCGAACCCAAGCAGCCCTCGTAACATCTCTCTTTGATTAAGAATATCTATACACAGCTTCTGACTGAACAGCAGCCCCAACAGCCTGGAACAACCAAATTCCCATACGGACAGATTTCGGGAAACGCATCTCATGCCTGAAATGTGTACAAAGCACAATGCGCACTCCACTAAATAAAACGAAGCTAAAAAATTTCTTTGATCTCTTGCCTTTATTAAAAAAAAACTAGAGGCTGCCCAACGTGCTAAATGTTTAAAATAGCCTTTATGAGCAAAAAAGAAAAAAAAAAACTATACATATATGCAAAAATAAAAAAAAGGGAGGGCTACACGTTTTTTCAAGACTCCAGTATCACGCGTGCACAGAGGTGGCCGCACGTACCGAACTCCATTTACACACAAGCCTGTCAACACGCACAAGCACACTGAAACAGCGGCTTATCTCTGCAAGACGGACCACCACATTAATCTTTTTTGTTTCACTTCTTTCACTATTTACAAAGCATCAATATAATAGTCTCTGTGCAGCTCGCTTCTCGAAGACATCAAGCTGCTGCAAAACCTCAGACTCATCTTTGAATCGCAACCTTTTCGACGAACTCTTGGCATCCCTTTCGCTCAACTAGCCTTGACGTAAAAACGTTTCTCTAACAACAACATTCCCGTCTTCGCACCGTCTCTCAGCCGTGGATGAGGCGTTCGCCTTCGAAGCTGCCACCTGAAGTCAACACGCACACATTTATGAAAGCAAAGGCACATGAGAATATCTAAAATACAGAAATAAAAAAAAGGAGGGGAAACGGGGTCATTTTTCATTTTACGCTGGCACAAGAGATGATACATCACACGGGCACAAAACCTTAAGTAATAAAACTGCCAGGAAATAGCCCAGTGAATTGGGTATACTTTTGATTTTGGGAAATGGCAGGGTCAACTTCGAATACGCTCGACTTTATATAAACTCTCTTGTTCAACAGCTGCCCTTAATGACAGGATTTCAAACCGCTGCCGAAAAAAAAAATGTTTCTCTCAAAACGTCCGTTTTCGCAGTGTTGTGAACTATCTTCCGTGAACACCTACTACGTAAATTAGCTGCTGCTTTACGATTATAAATTCCTATTACACAAACTTGAATCTGTCCCACTGGTGATAGTGGACGAGTCTCAGCGATCCAAGCCAATGATGCACTAAACTTGTAACAGGCCGGTGATGTCTTCCCCGCCCAATGCAATGACAGACAACATTGTTGGGACTCAATCAAATAAACAATAACTGTAAAACTTGAGAATAGAACACACTTTTGTCCGTCAAACTGGCAGACACGGTTTTTTGAAGACCCAACTGAGATGCAGCATGGAACTGGAAACTACCTCACTGATGGCTCTCTTCTCTCGCCCCACAGAAAATGAGACAACTCGTCAAAAAAGCGTTTGTTAAAACAACTACACATATCACACTGAAATGTTCATTGCACGCGGCCGAGCACTACAAACAGTTTCCAAACTTGCCTAAAAAACAGCCGATTTCATAAACAAAAAAGAGAAAAAAAACAGTAAACGCCACCTCAGCAAGCCAGAGATGGTCAAGCATTTGCACCAGCTCTACGCCGCATCTTTTCAGTGTTTACTGTGAAAATAAAGGGGGTGGGGGGGGGGTCTGGCAATACAAAGAACATGCACTTCGTGCACTGCACATGCCCACGTGGTGAACTTCTGGCCGGCGCAGCCCAACAATACACGGCACATGCAAACGACACACGACAGCCGTGGCTGCGTTGGACGGCACACCCCGCAATGAGCCCAGACTGGCGAGATGATGACTGTGTCAGGAGCGATTTGGATTCGCACGCACACGTACGCTGGTTATATTAGAATTTGTGCTGCAGCAGTCTCACATGGTGTTTCTGCTTTAGAGAGAGGCGGCAGGCAGGCATGCAGCGCAGCAGGCGGGCGTCACAAGCGGTCAGGGTGGACAACCCGCACCGGCGAAGTCCGTTAGCTCCTCGTTGTTGTTCTAAAAACGGCACGCATCGTGGCCTCGTTGCATCATTCTGAAAAGACGGTTAGCCGACACCAACCCCTAGAGATGTCCGTCGCCATGCAACGCCGCGTGCGAGCAGTTGACGTTGAAAGCTTGTAGACAGGTTTACCGGAGAAAATGTCCAATTTCCTGCCGGTTTGCGGCTGCAGCCAGCAAAACTACACGACACTGCCGTGTTCACACGTGTCTTTTGCATCAGCACAGGCTGTGTGGATTTTAAACTGATACAAGCTGCACAAATGCTCGTGTTTTCGCTTCCGGTAGTCTGCAAGCTTTCGACGCGGACTGAACAGACAATAGTCTGCTGTGGCGTTAAAACGATGCACTAAATTTGGACTACAGAGTGGCGGGCACATGCAATGCATGCGCTCGTAAGCGGGCCACATTAGAAAGAAACACACATCGACGCGTTGCTCCGTCACATCTGCACTGCACGCTCGTCTAATCAGTGCTACAAAGTGGCAGTGCCTGTCTACAATGCAGCAAAGAGCTGTAAAAGTCTGCTGCGAATCGCGAACTTTTAGATGGCCGACTTTAGCGAATGCTCCAGCTGCATGCAAGTGTACCTAAGAAAGTCCACCGAGTGCTTGGGGCATTCTTGTGCTCTACCACTGTGCACCAATGAGCATGCTTCGATATGAATCGAGTGGAAAATGAAAATGACCGCAGCAAACTACAGTCTCGTCAGGTAAGCAGCACCTGCATGCTTGAGTACCGTGCCTGTTGAAGATTTAACGAACTTGCAAGAAGCAACAAATTACTGTTGAAGCGGTTAACTAGCAGCCAGCGTGCTGTGAAAATCTGAAAGAAGAAGGTGAAGTGATACCGAACCAGCAAGACAGCAGAACACTCTCGTAATACATCAGTTCTTTTAAATGATCTCTTCGTTAAATTAGAATAGAATAGAATAGAATAGATTTATTTCCAGAAATACAAAGATTCTGGCGGATACCATCGACTAAAAGCTGTTGTCAAACAGCTTGACAGGGTCGATGGTCCGTTACAAGGCATATGTGGCAGTTGTACGAAAAAAAGCAACATAAAAAAAAAAAAAAACAAATGTTCACACAAATGTACACAACAATATCTGAAATTATTGAAAAACAATGAAAACAAAAAAATTCTATGCAGCAGAAGACAGGAAATCATACACAATTTGCTCTGACAAGTGAAACATAGAAAACAATAATTGCAGGAAATAGTAATACGTTAAGTCATCACATGTTAACAAAGAGAGTCCTGAGTTCCTTGGCTGAGAAGCACTTGACGTCTTTGTATTTATTTAAAATATGCGGCAAGTTGTGTTCTAATGATTGTAGCCTATAATTATTGCGAAATCTAGGAACATACCACATGTCACTATTTCTAGTATTGGCGGAAGTGATTCTAGGTGTCAACGATGCAGTAGACGCAAGAAAATTATGAAGATATTTTTTAGAGAAATAAAAGGAATAAAGTAGGCGAAAAGTGTAAAGATGTTCTATTTTAATGATTCTATGATTTAGGAAAGCTGGCCGTGTTGTCTCTAAGAAGCCCATATTGTCAATGTGCCGAATCATCCTTTTTTGAAGTAAAAATAATTTCATAATGTTTGTTTTCCCAGTAGTCCCCCAGACTAAGCTACAATAACTTAAATGAGAAAAGAATAGAGCATAATAAATGTTAAGTTTTGCTTTCGGTGGAAGAAGATACCTACATCTAGATAAACACCTGTTATAGCTGACAGTTTTTTGCAGATATTTTCTACGTGTTTATCCCAAGTAAGATGCGAAGAAAAAGTAACGCCTAGTAATTTATGTTCATCAACAATTTGAAGTTCTTTACCAGCAAATAATAACGTTTGTTGGCAAGTCAGAGATTTGTTTTTAGCGCGAAATAACATTACTTTAGTTTTTGTAGGATTTATTTTAAGGCAGTTAGCAATCGACCATTGAGATAACTTAACCAGTAGATCGTTGCATTGTCTCATTAATTTCTGTGAATCCGGACCAGAAACAAGAAGTGTAGTGTCATCCGCGTATATGATAAATTGAACAGAGGTGGTAATATTAGTAATGTCATTAACGTAGACATTAAAGAGCAGCGGACCTAATACACTACCCTGTGGTACACCGTTTATTATGGGAAGAAAACATGATTTTTCGTCTCTTATGCAAACAGATTGTTTGCGATCAGTTAAATAAGACTCGAATAATGTTAATGGAATACCTCTAAGGCCATTCTGTGATAATTTCCACAGTAGAATCTTGTGATTTATGCAATCGAAGGCTTTACTAAAATCAATGAAGAGCGCCAAGGTGAAAAGATTTCTCTCAATATTTTTCAGTACATATTCCTTGAGTGTGAGCAAAGCGGTTTCCGTTGACCTGCCTTTACGGAAGCCGAACTGGGCATCAGATAGAACACTGTGTCTGTCAAAAAAACTTGAAACACGCGAAAAATAATCTTTTCTAAGCCTTTGGAAAATACTGGAATTATAGAAATTGGTCGATAATTTGACGTATCATTTCTGTCACCTCCTTTAAAAATAACAGTTACCCTACTCATTTTCATTTTTTCTGGGAAAATTCCATACTGTAAAGCCAAATTAAAGATGTGTGTTAAAGCTGGAGCAATGTATTCTAATACATACTTCACAGGCTTTATCTGTATGTCATCTATATCGAGAGCTTTACTATTCTTAAGGTTCTTAAATGTAGTAAATACTTCATATTCATTAGTGGGATTTAAAAATAAGCTATTAGGAGTGGAAAGAAACGATGATGTATTTGGTGGAGCTTGTTGTGGCTGTTGAACCGCGCTTATGCTTGCAAAGTACTCATTAAAGTGATTAGCAAGTGCTAAACCAGAGATTTCGGTTTTATTGTGGATTAACTTCTCCGGCGCGGCAGAATGTTTCTCACGACCAAGAACCTTATTTATTATGTTCCACAAGATATCAGGATGTTTACCCGTGGCGTCAGTAAACATACGCTCATGATAAGCAATCCTGGCACGCCTGAGTTGCGCATTCAGTTTGTTTCGATACTTTTTAAACATTATCAGCACCTCAGGCGAACGTGTAGCAAGAAAACTATGGTACAATTTATCTTTGTGTTTTATCATTTTAAAAAGTTCTTGCGTAATCCAGGGTTTTCTTATCTTTCTAGTCTGTCTCAATTTCTTGAAAGGAAAATGTAGATTGTAAATTTGCAGGAACGCAGAAAGAAACTTCGAATACGCGACATTTACATCACTTATTTCATATAAGAAAGACCAGTCATATTTGGAAATATCATGCTTAAAAAGATCCATGTTTTTCTCGCTTAAATCTTGTATTGCGAACACATTTGATTTAGAAAAAATTTTTTTAGCATTCGCACAATACGTCATAAATACAGGGCAATGATCACTGACGTCAGATGTCACTGTTCCAGTATGCTCTACTACAGTGTCAATATTCGTAATCAGAATGTCAAGACATGTAGACGAAGACAGCGTTACACGAGTTGGGGTGTTAATTAGGTTGACAAAGCCACCAGAACTAAGTCTATGTGTAAAATCTACTGAGACAGCACTGTTTACAAGAAAATTTATGTTAGTGTCTCCCCCGCATACAAGTCTAAATTCGTTAGCAGCAACATATTCCAGTAAATTATCAAAGAAACTCATAAATTTGAAAACATTTCCATTAGGCGGGCGATACACCACCGAGATTATGTCAGACAAATGTTGAAGTGTTAAAATTTCATAGTCGCAAGTTGTTTTACAAAAATCTGCTAAGAGTTCATATTTTTGTCCTGATGCAATATAAATTGCAACGCCACCTCCACGTTTATCAATTCGATTTAAAACGTAATCAGCATAGCCATCTAGGTACAGCCGAGAATTGCTGTCATGATACCATGTTTCTGTTAGCATGATGATATCGAACTTAAAACAGAACAGATTTAACAAGTTGCTAATATTTTCTTGTTTATTGGCTGCTGATCGAGCATTCAAGTGCAGAACGGAAGTACTGGAATTTTTCTGAAAGTGTGATTGATGCGGTAAGATGAAATCGTGATATTCCATGGTGGTTCTTAGGAAGTGGTTTGTGTGGTACCAGAAATAATCGAAGTAATCTTAGCAAGATCACGTTCTTCCGAGATCTGCACAACATCACCACCATCATTTTCCCTTGCATAGATTTTTCCGTTGCTGCTCCATACAGATTTCCATTTGTGCTCATACTTCCTTTTCACTGCCATACCAAGCAGCCTCTTTAGTGATGGGCAAAGATGCTCGTTCACGTAAATGGGACAAGTGGATTCTAACCCCAAGTCTCTGTTTGTGATCCTTGTGTTAGAAACCACTTCATCCACATTCAATCCTTCATTTTCTTTTAAACATACAAATATTAGTAGACAACATCGGAGAGTTCAGAAAAACTCTGCCTATCAAGTAAACTGTAAAAAAAGTGGGAACGGTATCGATGAAACTTGCTGAAATGGGGGAAAAAAAGGCAAATAACAAGTGGGTAGATGGCAGTGGTGGTATTAGAAACACACACAGTGGACTACCGATTAATGAAAATGTGGAAGAAATGAGGACATTATAAAATACCATGTGACCACTTTGTGTCGGCAATGTATATAGTCAAAATGAGACATGTAGGGCTTGGGTTAAACACAGAACATCTAGAGCTCTTAGATATTTGGCTACTTAGTTTTTTGATGAATCGGCAGCCCACCTCTAAGAATAAAGCCCGACATTAAATATAGTCAGTTAAAAAAAAAATGGCACACAAAAGGGAGAAAAAAAAGGTATATATATACAAAAGACACTGGTGACACCTGTCGGTGCATGCCTAAAGTGTAAGCTCAATACAGTCAAACCTGGATGTACAGAATCTAATGGGGATCACAAAAGAGTTGTATATATTGAAAATTCGATACAGATTGCTTTGTATATCGAAAATATACTCAAGAGGGGTTTATAATTGTTCAATATACACAATCATTCAAATTATGTGGGTAGGATATATGCGGGTTTGATCGTGTTACACAAGTTTGAGATTTAGAGATATGCTTTTGTACACCTCCTGCTTACATTTCGAATAACTACATAATAAATATATGCCTTTTTTTTTAAACTTGCTGCTCTGTTTTCAGAGAGAGCAACACCTCAGGTTGACAATTTTCAATTAATATATTACCTGAACTTTTTTTTTGTAGATGATTGTGCCAGCACCACACCAAGTGGTGGTTAGGCTCAACAGCCTGTATTAGCACAGTTCGTTGAAAAAAGCAACCGAAACCACATAGCCTAACACAACATGCAGTGTTCATTCCTGCCCCCAACCTTCAAATCTGACACTCGTCGTTTATCCATTATTTTTTTGTCAACGGTACCAGGGTCACAAGAGTGCAATTTAAGCACTGACACAACTTAAAGTTTGGCAACTCAACAGTGAGCATGAAATTTAACCGGAGGACTATGCTGCTTTGGCTAAAAACTTACAGACAACCCCACTTTATATTCTTTTCAAAGACTTGAAGATTTCGTCGAAGATGTCACGAGAGGCTCATTTGCAACAAGCCTAATTGAAAATTGTGATCTTGTTTCATATTTAATTACCCACACTAATGTCTTGCTTTGTACTCCAGTTTGTTTTGTTGCTTTCCTTTTTTTCACTGAAGCACATTGTCATAAGCCTACGCCAAGCAAAAATTCAACATAATGAAAAGAGTTCTCAAATAGACACATCTACGTAGAACAAAATATTGTGCAAGAGACGTACACAACTTCACGGCTTGCCATCAAGGCTTCAATCGGGAAAGATTTTACGGATGGGTAGTTGTTGACAAACAGAAAGCTTGCAATTTCGGATAAACAGCGAGACGGACACGCGGGACAGCGAAGGTGGACAAACAAAGCTCATAAAGAGGGACGAGCAGGTACAAGAAAACACAACAATGACATTATATGCAGCAGCCAGAAATTGCAAAAGCAGCGCCAAAAGTGGTGCAAAACACTTGGTTGTAGTGCTACGAACCTCGCGCTGCATGCACATCAAGCAACTTCAGAATTCTAAAACGAATTTTAAAACGATGCAGGCAGGTTCGTTGTACTGCATCTACGGTGTTTACATGCTGTATTTTGGCCATTAGGTTCGGGAATGCATCCCAGTCACAAACGGTTCTGATGTATCCGACAAAAGCCGGGACTTTTCAAGTAAGTAATGACAAGCTATCATGAAGAGTTTTGCACCACATGGCTACAAAAACACAACGCTGAAGACACAAAACAGAGTGCGCGTAAGTACAGACATCTGTAATGTAGGGCTAAGTCTGCATCTATTGAGCTCGACTCTATGAGGAGGAGGGAACAACAACGAAAACAGTGTGATAAAGGACTAGACGGAAGCTCGTGCCGTCGACTCGACAGGTGTGGCAGAACACGACCATTCCTCGGTCCCACCGGCTTTCGAGACGCAACACTGTTTCCACACGCCCGTGCGACAGAGACTGTAGAAGACATCCAGAAGAAAACAAAAACCGGACGAGACGAGAGTGATGACAACAACAGCAACAATGTATGAACAACAAGTCCGCAGCCCTGTTCAAGAAGGCAAGCGTCTGCGTAAAACATCTCCGAGGCCATGTTCCAAAAGCAACTGGCTTCGTAGCCAACTTGTGAACGGCTTCTGGACAGCCTTGGGGTATGACCAGAGGTGAGTGAGAGTTTCATGGTCTCAAGTGGGCATTGGCCATCTTCCAAAGACAAGAGCGAAGGTCCATGTGACGGACACAGTCAGTGCGCTCAACGTCAGACGGCTTGGCTCCGGGTTAGTCTCGAGCCGGACTCGAGACTCTGCTGCCACTCTGGAGTTGCGTGTGCGCGGTTTATTCAACAACGGCACGAACGACCTCGTTTCTCCCTTCTTTGGCTCAGACCTGTTCCTGACGACGATTCCCCGCGCCTGATAATAATCTCTCGACCGTGGCCAATTAAGTGCAGACTGCAGCCGGCACAAGTTCGAGCCAACAAAAAGGACTATAAAGAAAGACTGCACGTAGTTATCGCGTGGTGCGTGCGCATTAACTGTGCGTTGTGTCGCGACTTCGTGCTGGCTACAACAAAAAGTCAGCTTTAATCTCATTGGTACCACGGCGGGTGTGTGGATTGTCTCAGAGCAGCCGCACAATGCTCAATACGACCCATCAGCAAGACGTCGATATCATACCGCGTGAGTGGTAGCCGCGTGACGAACGCCAGAAACAATAGAGTAAAACCTGAGCCATTCTTGAGACGCTGACCAAATTGTGTACTATAACAAAATCAGCTGCTTTGTTCGTGCTTGCTTAAGTAGAATACCAAGTAGGTTTAACGAGGCAGGTTTCGTCAGTCAGAAACGTCGTTTCAACCAGAACGAAGGCCCTACGAACGAAATTGTTAAAGAGGTGCAGTTGTGACTCCTATTACAAAGGAAGAAGTTGGGCTTAATGCCATTTTGTGACCAGGGTGAATAAACAAGATTAAAAAATACCAAGTGGTCGCAGTGTTGCTGCACTCTGTCGTTCCAGGTGCACCTTCACAGAAGTAACAAACGCCAACTTAATGCCCCTGGTAGAAGAGCTGTCTATTACTTCTTTTGTCGACGAACCAGACATAGCAATGAAACGCGCAGCGAAGTGACACAAATGTCAGCTTTGCAAAACTGCTGTTCAGGTTTTGGTATCTCAAAACGTTATACTACAACGATGAAAAATCAACCAGCAAAGCTGACTAAAAAGAAATAAAGCAAAAAGTATAAAACGAGCAAAAAGCCAGCCTTGTAAAAAGAAAAGCCTGCAAGCAACCTCCGTTGGAATGTCTCAAATTGCAATCATGGGCGTGGTGCAAGACTGTGTCAAGAATCAAAAGAACTTCTGAAGGCAAGAACACAGTGGAAGACACTGCAAGGTGCCCCGCCCCGTAAAATGTCAACGAAGGATCTCGCGTGAATTGTTGAAGCAAATCGCGGCTTCGATGTGACCCAAACTCTTTTCGTAAACAAATTCTATGTTACGCGAGGCTTACAGGCCAGGAAGATTGCAAGTTACGCAAAAACTTTTCCTTAAGACCAATTTTTATGTAACTCGAACACTGTAAGTGACCGCTGGAAATTTTCGCCGCATGAAACACCTAGAAATACAGCCCAGGCTAAGCTCGACCACTGCCCCCAATATAGGAGGACACTTTCATGACTTTGAACAAGATTGCCTCATTCTCAGTGCAGCAATGAATAAAGTAACGAACTTGACACTTGCTTCACGAATTGACAGCAGTGGCACCACGGCAGTCTTTGTCAAACTTCAATGCTGTGAAATGTAAAAAAAAAGAAAAACGAAAACTTTTCAGACTTGTATAATGTAAAGGCTCCACCACAACCTGCTTGTGTGCCGGTGGTGATGCGATGTAGTTCTAACAGCAATGTAAACTGTGCCATTAGTCAATATTTTTCCTTACGTTTTAAGTGGACATCTTGCAGTTAGTTCCTCTGGCTGTGCTCGGACTGAACTTAATGTAACAATCGTTTGGAACAAAATACACAAGCTGCTGTCCTAGAAAGTCGTTGCACAAAAGCAAACGAATGATTGTGACGCGAGACTGAGATTCGCTTATAAAGACGCTGAAAACAAAAAATATCGTTTTCTGTTATTTCTACACTCACAGAAAAGCCTCGAGTTCTGGCAGTGGACACGGGCGTGGCACCAGCTAATGCGCGCCGAGATTCGATAAGCGAAAGATGTGCACAATCGTTTTTCTAGGCAAATTAACACCCGAAATAACAAAAGAATGCCTTGGACGCTAAAAGTTGCTTTCTGCGTGCTCACGAATGACCCAGAGCCGATTCAAAGAGGAGTAACGTGGTGAAAAAAAGAATGACTGTCTCAAAATGGCAAGAGAAAAAAGATGAACAGCAACGCGCCCAATTGGTGCCAAACTCATTCAAACAAATATGCGGTCTGAAAATTTTTCTGAATGCCTTTGATAGCTTGCAAATGCTTTCCACTAAAGAAACAAGGAGCACCATCACTGGCATGATGCCTTCATAAAACGAGGCTGCCTCGTTGGATGCGGGTGCAGCAATTCCTGGAAGAGCTTGCATACTGATCACCAAACAATTGCTACGCACAAGTCCACTCATTTTTTTTTTATAGCCAGCCCAGAGTGAAAAAAATATATATATAAATAAAGGGTCTCAAATTTCGTGAACCACAAACAGTGGTGGAGCAATTTCACATGGCGAAGCAAAGACGCTACTTCCGCAGCCCTCATCACATTGAGTTTTATAACAACACACTACAGGGAAATCTGGTGCCAGCGTCAATCGGAGCTGCAACATGAGGCGCTTCAAGCAGCATAGGTACGATGGGCAGCAGATCAATTTGCCTACGCTTCATTGTTTCAGCTTCATGAGGTCAGCAGCTGCTTTGTCGCAAGGCGAAGGTCAGCCGAAGTTTAGCAGCCTCATTCAATTGCCTTGACCCCTTTCAGGCTGACCAAATCAAATTGCCTCCCGATCCCAACGAGACATTTTTTGATCGAAACAAATGCCGAAACAGAAGAATAGGCAAAGTCACAAGTGCATTTGAAGCAGTGAGTGCGAAGACTAGGCAAATCCACACATTACCCATAATCGCCGTAGTACCTGAACGATCGCAGTCCCAAAGTTCCCTGCAGTGAATATTGTAGAAAACTCTATGACGTAGATGATAGAGTCGAGTTAGCTAGTTGAAATTCATTGATAAAGTTTTCGATTTCACTAACAAACATGAATGAAAGAACACGAAGACAAGGCACGCGCAGCGTTTTTTAAACACTACATTGTGATGACAGCACAACATTGTTTTAGGCAACTAATGAGCCTGGTTATTCCAGTTGTCCTCTGTTTATACGTCTTCTTTCACCCACCCAGAACGATTATGTTGTCAGTCTGCGCATGTCCAGTCTTCCTTGTTTTTCGTCCGTGCTTGTTAGCACCGTTAAAAAGCCTTTATGGCGAGGAAACGCAACGCCCCATAAGAACTGCAGCTCAACATCCGCGGTGCGAAAGAGCAGGGGAGTTGAAAAGAATAGGGCTGCACAAGAAGCGTGCGTAGTGCTGACACCAAGCGAAAAACGCACAGGAAACCGAGAGCACCTGGTCATCAAACACAGACGGAGATAAAGAGAGATCAGATCAGTGGGCCGGCCAATAACGCCAGCTATGCATGCGGCGTGCACGATAAAAGTGGGGGGTTGAGGAGTGGCGGGATAGACCGTACGGCCGGGTAGGCGAAGCAGTGGCCGGTCGTCTGTCGTCGTCAACTCACTGGAACTCGTCGTCGGAGCTAAGGAGGGTAGTCTTCTCGTTGTAGGCCGGGTTTCGGCCCCCCCGCGTGGGTGGCCGACCACCGTTAGCCGAGGGAGCAGCGCCGGCCGAGTGCGTGGCCCGCGCCCCACCGCCTTGGAGAGAGTCGTCGTTGTTGCCCCCGGCTCCTCCTCCCCGGGCGAGGTGATGGTGGCGGTTGGGCGGGGCCGCGTACTGCGTGTACTGCTGGTACTGTGGGTGGAAGTTGTGGATGGCGTCGTTCATTATGTCCTTCGGGTTCATCGTTTCCTGCAAGGGAGAGAGAGAGAGAGAGAAAGAGGGGAGGTAAAGTAAATGACAAAGAGAAGGAAACGTGCGAGAAAAGACGGTGTCAACGGAATGTATTTCTTCAGAATGGCAAGTGTTTGGGCAGCTTGGTTTGGGACTGCAAGAACAAAGCAATGCTAAACGATGCATAATAATATTAATAATATAATTATACTAATAAGAATAATTATAAAACAAGCACTATAGGATGACACTTGTGTCTTATAAGGTTCCCTGTTTTAGTCCCTCCTTTTAGCACTGTTTTCTGCTTAAAAAGTCTTTTTCCAACTGTCAGGTAAGAGAGAAGCTTTCAATACATACGCTCCATTTTGTATGCAACAAGGGGGAGAGAGGAACTGACACTCAGAAGACCTACATCTCCGAGCGTCGAGCTTGAAATACGCAGCAATCGATAAATTGCTCGTCATGGCATTTGTGCAACTAAAAAAAGGTGCAAGATAGAATTCTCAGACACGCCCGTATCAAAGCCTTGACTTTCTGTAATTGCAGAAATTTTCAATTCTTCGGTATGACGAATTCAGCCATACACAACGAAATTTCACTCAGTCACAGAGATGATCCTGATGACATCTTGATGAGGTCCGTCCAGATTTGAATGAGAACCTTATAATCAATCGACAGCTTAGAGCAGGCCAGATGTCAAAGAATGTGCATAAATCGAGCATTGCACAACAGCTGAACAGCAGCATGGAGTCGTAACCTACGTACCACGACAGCCACTAGTAAAACGTAAGATCTGCCAGGGAAGGTAATTATGATAGACACTCAAATGAGACTACAACAAAGTGCGACGCTTAACTAAGAACACACCTTGAGGCTAGAAGAGATGCTCTGCATGGTGACCGAGCGGCCCTGCGCATCAGCGCGGCAACCCTGCACGTAGACACGATAGGGGAAGGCGTACTTGAGCGCCAGCGAGGCAAAGAACATCTCGACGCAGATGAGGAAGTTCTGGTAGGCGGCCGACACGGTGCCGGCACTCGCTGCGGCCGTGTTGGCCATGCCGCTGGCGTTGATGGCCGAGATGAGGCCCGCTTTCTCCAGGACCGCCAGCAGGACCCCTGCACGCAAGCGACGTGGCACGGGACTCGGTGAAAGACCTCGGTGCAGATGCGCGCGACCTTTGCGGGGACTCACCAAATCGTTATACGACTTCATTAACCCAAAAAAAGAAACCCGCTGGCTCGTCTAGTCTAGCTGTCAAGCTCTCATTTCACCAAGCACATATTACAGGCTGCTGTTCCACGTGTGCGCAAACATACTCGAGCAATTGGCGTAAAAAATGAAGAGAAAAGTGGAGGACAAATGCAAGATGAGCGACAACTTCAAACTAAAGTTCATTCTAAGAATCCACGCCTATTTACCACTCGGCAACCACAAGAAAACCACACCGGTAACCACGAACACCTCTTTAAACAAGCACAGTGCAACTTCCTGCAGTAGGCGATCTTACAAATTTGTCCCGATTTCATTTCTTAAGCTTGATGCATTGTGGCTAACAGTGCGAAGAAGTGGACGCTGACTTTCAACTGGATTTTTATTGAAAAACAGGAAAATATATAACATACGAACAGAAGTGAATTTTTATAATAATAAAAATTTAGTTTGTAAGTCAGCGCGGTGCCATGTCCACTTCTACTCCATGTCGGGGTCTTCACGCTGTTAGTCGCAATAAATCTGCACCGACTCGCCCAATTTACTATCTTGAGCTTAAACGTTTGCCATGCCATTCTTTCCCATAGCTGGCTAGAAGATTAAAAGGCAGCCACATTTCCAACTTAATGATAGATGTACACAAGGGAGCAATGCCAAGCGTGAGCTAGACTTTTGTTATCTAGACGGTTATCACCACGCACATCACCATGCACATGAGTAAGACTACTTATTTATTTATTGGTTGTGGTGGCAAATGGTTGCTGTCCTTTGGTCATATTTGCAGAACCTCTTTTGCAAGGGGAGATGCGGGTCGAAAAACGGTAGTTTCCTAAAAAATGACCGATTTATTGTTTTCACCTGTTTCGTTAAAGTACGTCTACTGTTCTGAAAAAAAAAAAAAAAATCTGTCGAGACTCGACTGGAAATGCTTTAAAAATGGGTCGAAAGAGCACAAGGTGGCTGGTAAAAGGCCGAAAGTGAGCAGTCTTTGAGCACCTCGCCACTGATAATGCACCGCCGCTTGCCATTGTCAACTGCATGAGGCGAAAAGCCGAACCTCACTCTTCAAATAACGACGGTGACCCGTGCTGCTGCACCGCAAGAAATAACAGAGAGAAGCAAGCTTTTTTCACGTTATTCGAGTGCTACGACTGGCTTTTAAATCACGTGGTACAAATTGGGAACTGCCATTGGCCACTGTGCGCCTGTATGAGCTGTGAAGCCTTCTTGCAGGGTCCGTGTCTTGTCGGCAGCTGAACATCGCCCTTCTTGTGTGTTTATCTCCATCATGGATTAAGAAAGCCGTAGCTCGTGCGATAGCTATGCTGTAAACGTGAAAGCTGTTGTGGCGGTGCACTCTGCAAGAATGGGCTACGAGCAGCTGGTTTGATTTACGGCAATTCTAGGCTTGCAAAAGCCAATGCATCCTAAGTCATTCACAGCCATCAGCCGGAAAGTCCGTGATGCGGAAATGAATGCCATCTGTGCCAATCTTGCGAGGTCGAGGGAGTTCACAGCGAGGGAGGTAAGCGGGGATGACATTGCGGGTATGTACGACAGCACATGGCGAAAACGCAGCCACAACAGACACAATGGCATCGGCATTGTTGTGTCCCTATACGCTGAACTTAATACTTTGAAGCCCTGTCGAACTTCCGCCTAGCTTGCAATCGGCACAAGGCTGTTCCCGATGGAGAGAAAAAAGTTTGGCAAGCATTTCATAGCCCTGCCTGGGAACGAAATGTCTGTGAGGAGTGAGCTCGAAAGAGCCGTGAGGGACAAACTTATAGTGCTGGTGTATTTTAGAGGCAGTGGCCACTACAAGAAGGATTGTTCTTGTGTGCAAATTTCATTGCAATCAAAGACATTTTTCATAAACAGACATTCCATTTTAACTTTAAAGCTAGTTTTTCTCAAAACAAAAATTTTGCCTTCTTTTTTGATATGCCCCTTCCTTTTCAGGTACTTCTCATGCTCGGATCTGCATGTAATTTTGCCCAAATTTTTTCCAAAGTACAAAGTATGAGAAATGCAATTAGCTTGTTTATATTTAAATATTTCTAAAATATAATAAAAAATTTGATGTAAACCTTTACTAGGGTAGAAGAAATATGGACGCTTTCATGCCTATTACTTTTCATGTCTATTACATTATCTGTATGCACTTCTTAATTAGCTTTCTGTATTTTACACTTTATTTGACACATTATGAACTATCAGTTTTCTAAAAAAATTATGGAAGCTCAGAGATGAAAAAATAGGATCAAAAGACTAAAGGTTTTCATTTTGTCCTGTTGCAGAACTAAAAATACGCGAGGTGCAAGAAAACAATTATATATTTAAAATCAGCCTAAAAAGTTCCATGAACAGCTAAAGTTTCATTGCTGTAGGGTGAATACTATTTAAAAAAAAACTGACTTTGAGTAGCATCTCCCCTAAAGGTGTATCCGACTACAGGATGAAACAGCCTTTCTTAAAACTCTTATGTTTTCCCCCACGCCACACACACTTCAAACTTCACAACAGAAGTAGTCAGATGTCTTTTACTACACTCCAACATCATTGTAACGAAGTTTCATCTTATAAAAAAAAAACGTTCCTTACATCCAAATCTTCATTACAAAGGTATATTCCTAACACTATCTATTGCAAGAATAGTCTTGATTCAGTTCATTATAACCTTTATTTCATTATATATTGGTTTGTTATATTGAGGTTAGTTAAAGTGATTAACAATGGGGCAACTTTTGCCTCTTCTTAAAAGCAAGAACACGTTCTGACCTTGCCAGAAGGAGAGGAAGATGACCGACTTGACGGTGCAGAACTTCCACACGGGGTCAAAGGGCGCCAGCAGGTCCTTGGTGGCAAAGTAAAACAGCACCATGCCATACAGCGCCAGCGACACGCTGATGTTGTAGATTATCGTGATGTACAGGTAGCCGCTGTCTGGCCTAGAAAACAAGTGAGTAAAAGCCGGTACTGTGTGAACAACAAGCACACACAACGATGACTCGTTGCGAACTCAGAACAACGGCTACACTCGATTTGTCCCTGATTACACATACGGTTATACGCCTGTCCCACGTGCCAACTCACGAGGACTGAGTGAACTTGCACTCACAAAGTGTCACTTTGGCGGTGCACTGGTAAACGAGAAAGCGGAGTGTACTTTGGAAATGATGGCAGTGGCAGTTGCCTGATTAATAGCGCAACATATATTTGTTACGAGACTATGTTGTCTGCATGGAAGTAGCACCAATGGCACACGCCATCGCGCATGACTCGAGGAAGACTCATCTACACAGATGCAGCCACGTCCCTCAAGCGGACATGGCCGCAAAGTGCCCGAGGGCGAGAGTAGCGATCCTTTATTTTTTTTTGCATTATGGCTTGCTTCTTTACGTAGCAGTATTTCTAATAACGAAAACATTGGTTTAGAGATACTACGAGCACTGCTTTATGCAACAGCACATTTACGTTCAAGCCACTACTGCCGAGGCTAAACACTCCTCTGCAGCGAAGTGAGGTTGGCGAGCGCTCGCCGACAATGTACATTGCATCGAGTGACGCTAAAGTTTCTCGTGTGACAGCCTGCAAACGACACTCGACGCGAAGTGCACTCGCTCAAAGTGCACTTAGCTTGCCATGTGCGACAGGGGCATCACACAAGTAGGTTTAGTGTCACTTGCCACGAAGTACACTCGCAGGCAAGTGCGTTCGCCAACCTCACTTCGCTGCGACGGAGTGCGTAGCCTCGGTAGCAGTGGCTTGCAGGCAAGTGCGCTATTGCGTAACACGGCACTCATGGCATTTCTAAACCATTGTTTTCATTATTGGGAATACTGCTATGTATTAAAACAAGCCATGCTTTAAAAGTAAGATATGAGAAAGGTTTCCTATCAAGTGGCAATCTGCTGACAAGTGAACAGCACCCCCACCCCTCCTTCTCAATCCACTCTCACATTTACAGCCCCAGCCCTTGTGGGACCGAATTGTGTGACTGCAGCCCGTTGGCTGAGGCGAGTTTTAGATACCTGCTATACACTAAAATCGTGATATGGCGAACCTGGGTATAACAAGCTATAGGTTATAACGAAGTAAGTGAAGATTAGCTCGCAATGACTACGGTGCTAAATAAATGTCTACAACAAATTTCGAGATATAACAACGTTTTGTGGCAGGTGTAACTTTGTTATAATGAGCTTTGAATGTATTAGGCAAAATGAATGAAACAGGTGAGGTCATCTATTGTGTGAACAGATAACTCCTAATTTATCAGTTTTACAGAAAGGGCTGCAATCGAGAAAAGGGAAATACAGACGAGGACAGCAGATAACAAGGTGGTGCATAGAAACGAGAAAAGTGACACGCTGAAGAGAGAAATGGCTCGTGTGAGACAAACGGGCGTGCGCGAAATTACGTGGATGATCACGACTCCCACGTGGGAAATGTTTGCGTACCTCCAGTCTCCGTCGGAGTACTTTCCGAAGGGTTGCAGAATCAGCGTAATCACAGACATGAGCGGTTTTACTGCACAGAATTGCAGGGTCGCCTGTAAAATAGGAACATGCAATCGATCAGTGGAGCGAATCCGTTACAACTTGGTTGAAGCTTTTGCAGTGAGCGGTTGCACACTGGCTTAGATAACACATAAGGTTATGTGCACAACTCTAATACAGTTGAACAATATAGTTGTATCAAATCTGAAGGGGATCATATTTAGGATGTAAGGGAACATTAAACCTGTTTGCTATACAGTTGGCAACCCATTGTTTTGGGCCACAGAAATGTGGACTTGTTGGATGTTTTGGACTTTACAAATGCACTGTGAAGCTTCCCATAGCACTAATGCATTGTCGTGACCTATTTTTCAGAAAAATTAATGCCTAAAACTGATTTTCTGGACTCAATCACTTGTTTTGAGCTATGCCGCTTAATTTCGAAAGCCGTCGCATAAAATTTTCCATTGACTAGGTCGAGTTTGGCTTCCAGTAACTAGTTGTGTTGCCTCCAAGATTGGAAGCATGTACAATCTTCCAGTTTTAGAGGTCGTGTCCGATCTTGACACTTTCACTAATTCGAAATTCGGTTAATTTAAACACTTTTTTTCGGGCTCGTGAAATTCTAATTAATGAGCATTTAATGTACTTTGATATACTTTCTCTAATCAAAGCATTTCCTCGACCGCAATGCTGTCTAGTGAGTGTAAAAAAAACTGACTGATGAGGAGGAAATCACACGCACCTGTTTGCAGAACCGAAGAAAACCAATGGTGTACGTTTTTCCTGAAAGGCAGCAAGTGCCGTACCAGAAACTTTGCCTGAAAAAGCGAAATAAAAAGTGTCGTCAACAAAGTGACAAAAAAAGAAGAGAAAATGAGAAAGCACTAGAAACCTTCTTTGGAAGACTGAAAAACCTTTGCATGCTTACAAAAATTTAAGTAACTGATTGAGTAAGAACAGAATGCTTCTGACATTACAGAAACGGCATATATGCAGTTTACAATGACGTACTAATGAACAGCTGTAAATGTTTGTGGCCATTCACGACATCACGTCATATGCCGTGCACATTACTGGGACAACGGCACCATGTCCGCTGCACTATGAACGAGGAATTTGTGAAGGGTTACGAACTACCAAAACTTTTTTTTTTGCAACGTATTCACTGACCAATTTTTGTTAGTGCAATGTACTAAAAATTTGACATGTGGGGGCCAGTTGGCGCACAGTTACTTGAAGAACGTCGTGCAAGGTAGCAAACAAGAAGACAAAAATGGTGACAGGTAGAATGCCAACCATTTAACCTGATCGCACAGCAGGAAGCAGTAGCGATCTAATTCGCACAATCCCGAGCCTGTGCGGAAAGCGGAAAACACTGGAAAGGAAGCCCACTGTAGAAGAAACTAAGGTTAATATTTTATACACAACGAGCTAGTGCAGGAGTGGCATTTTTTTTCCTCAATTGTTACCTTGTTTTTCAGGTGGAACATGGCACTCGGCTAGACATTATTAAATGCCCCCCCAAAAATCATAGGCTGCACAATAGCCGCAAGTCAGTGTGGTCTTCACTGATGGCGAATTTCATTGAGAAAAACAGGAGTTGCGGTGTCGTGAAGTGAGAAGTCCGGGTCAGAGCACTGAAAGCAGGGCCGCTTGATCTACCACCGCGATGCTGCACGCTTTCGTAGAGCAGGTGAAAGGGCAACGAGTGGAGAGAAATATAGCACGTAACTGAAACATTTGAAGTCCAGGCGTTCTCTGCAGGGTAGCAGTAAAGCAAAATTACGCGTGAAATGGGCCAGTTGCACGCTCGCTGTTATCCGAATTTGCAGTTACACTGAAACCTTGTTATAACTAAGTTGCATCTTATACGAAAGTAACTTTGTTATATCTGAAAATTCGTTATAAAGATATATTCATAACACTGCATTTACGGCAAGACTATTTTTCATTTACTTCGTTATAACCAATATTTCGATATATCCGGGTTTGTTACATCAAGGTTTCAGTGTACATGATATGCTTGTGAACACATCCAGCACACGTAATTATGCACATTTGGCAGCCGTCCTTGTCGCTACCCGTAGAAAACAGTGCGGCCAACGTCAGCGGTAAGAAATGGTTGCTTTTACTGCCACTGCACTTCGCTGGCTGAGAGAAAACATATACGAAAAATGTGCCGCTCGAAGTCTGGCGAGTCTCTCCGGACCCCACCCGCCCTACTTTTCAGGTCAAGAGCACTACAAACCGCTTTCAGCGTGGCGAAGACGCTCTCACTCTACCAGTGGACGGCGGCGCGACTACTTCCTTGTTCGACCACTGAAACGCTTCACCTCAGAACTCGGAAGTGAGCACTTTCAGTGGGCTGCTGTTCTCCCAATAGAGGCCACCGTAAAAGATAACTGACAGTGTACAAACACTCGAGTGCCCACAACAACACTTTTTCTGTTGGGCAAATAATCAAGTGTGCACAAGGTTATCATATTGAGGGGTACAACCCCCTTTCCCTCCAGCTCCCCCCCTCCGATGATTGGAAGAGTTTGAAAAAAAAAAAGCTTATTAATGGATGCGGGAATGAAACAAGCTGTGTGCTACTTCCAACCATTTGTCCTTGGTCCGCAGCCTTATGGGGCCTATAAAGTGGGAAGTACACTCATACCTCGATATAACGCACCTGGATAAAAAGAAATATAGATCATAAAGAAGTAAATGAACTAGTCTTGCAATAGATATACTGTATTTACTAGTGTAATGAACCCACTCGCATTATGAACCCACCCCACAACCTTGATCCTTGAAAAAAGCAAAAAAAAAAAATTAATGTATCTGTTCATTTTATTCCGGTATGATAGCCAGAGCCGTTAATGATCAAAACAACCTTAAATAAAGCCATTATATGACAAAATAACAATGCTATGAAAGCAAAAGATAGCTATGCAATCATGCTAAACAGTCGCGAGAAGCGCGAGCACAGACGACGTCAAGTAAAATTTGAAAGTCCCGCCTTGTACGGCAAAGCGCCATCTGTCGAATGCAAGAAAAACCTCTTTGCTAATAGCACCACACAAACACAGTGGCACAAAAAACAATGTACGTGGCGTCCAAAATGGCGCTCGCGCTGCGTCATGAACACGCCAAGCACTCGCCATCTCGGACCTATGCAAAGCGCAACCGCACCCATTGCGCCGACGGCACGTGCATCCGCAACGTCTAATACAACGTTCGCGCGCCGCCATCCGATGCTGTGTTTTCGTTGTTGGGTTTGTCGTTGTGGACTTAGTTGGGACACCTGCTGCGCAGGGCGCGTTCAGTCGGTACGCTAGCTATAGGGCTGGTTACTAACGGCATGCGCTGGAGCATTGGAACCGAGCAACTGGATGACACTTTGGCATCGATTCATGCACTTTCATTACATGAATGACGAAACGAAAAGAGTTTCGGGCTACAAAAGAAATGTGTCTCTCATCTCACGGGTCAAAGCAAGCAAAGTTGTCACCCCAAATTTTCACTGTTATAACTCTCGTGACCTTTTTTTTCTCCCCCGTAATGCACCCTCCCCCAAATTGGCATCATCTTTTCTGAAAAAAAAAAGGGGGGGGGGGGGGGGGTTCATTACGGGAGTAAATATGGTAGTGCTAGGAATACAACCTTACAACGAATTTTCGATTAGAATGAACTTATTTTCATGTAAGATGCAACTCTGCCATAAAGAGGTTTGAGTGTGCTAAACCGTTCTAGGAATGCCACGGTAGCGGTAACGAGTGGCTAAATTGGCATCAACTTTTCTGAAGAAAAGTGGGTTCATTACGCGAGTAAATACGGTAGTGCTAGGACTACACCATTAAAACGAATTTTCAGTTATAATGAACTTATTTTCATGCAAGATGCAACTCTGTCATAAAGAGGCTTGAGTGTACTAAACCGTTCTAGGAATTCCACAATAGTGGTAACGAGTAGCTGTTTTCATAGAAAATTCGCACAGTCATAACACTGTGCATTATAGAATGACCAGAGAGATCCCACTGAGTAGGGATATGAGGTCGACTTGGCACCCTCTTTTGATGATTGGAAAAGGGGCAGCTGCCCCCTTCCCCGCTTTGAGTGCAAACGCCTACGCGAATGACGTTGCTATTAGTGTGAAATGAGCACTCACTGTATTGGCTTCCCCCGAATCTCGGACATGATGTTGCTTTCGCCCCCGAGATACTCGTAACAGAGGCTCAGAAAGTTGTAGATCACGAACGCTGAAAAACAGAGAGGTGTGACCACCAGGAACTTCACAGTAGTTCAGAAAGGAATCAATACAGTTGAACGCCTTCATAAGATACACTGATGTAAGAGGCAACTGGTTATAAAAAACACCACTGGGCCCAACATCGAAATAGGTGCTGATGAGAAAATGTGGATGTGGTACCCCACTTGTAAAACACACCTCGTATAAGGAACAAGGACTACTACCAGGTGCTGTCCTTTGCATAGGAGTTCGGCTGTACCAGATAATGTATTGCACATTCGGACAGCAGCATGAACCACGGCACTCGCTGATGAAAAACTTTGCTTATTCACTGCGTCCTCTTCGTGCCGTTCAAATACCTAATTAAGGGTGCTAGTTTAACAATAGTATTTGCTATTAAAGATATCAGCTTCAAGAGAAGAAAGAGCGTGTACATTTGAAGGCCATAAAAAACTGCCACATGTCCGAATGTTTATGGTCTAGGAACACAAAGAAGTGCACAGGATTAGTACCTAGAAAATAAACTGGATAGATGTACAAAAATAACACATTTTCGGGGGCTCCGATTAAAGCACGTGCCAGTGCAATCTCACAAAACAAGTGCATTTCTTGAGAATCGCAAGACTGCCTAATACAGTCGAATCTCGATAACTCGAACCAGAAGGGGCCCGGAAATTTGTTCGAATTAATGAAAGCTAAATGAAAGGAGGGCTCACCATGCAGAGGCGCATGTGCATTGAGCTAACGCACGAGCGGGAAGTTTCAGAAGACTTACATTTATTAACAAATCACAGGACATCCCTCACTGAGTAATCCGTGATGTGCGGGTGAACACGTTTGCTTTGCAGCTAGTCAATGAATTTTGCACGCAGCCTGCAAAGCATTTCTACAGCAGCTTCAGCATTCTCCTGGCAAAAGATGTTGCGAGCGGCAATTTCCAGCGCCGACACTCTCCAGAGACGACGACAACGACGACTGCGTGTCCGCTACTACCCTCTGCACCGCAGTCGCAGCGCGACGAACACGTGAAGAGAAAGAAGCTGGAGAGTAGCAGATTGGCATTTGAGAAAGAACCAACACTCCACGGCAGCCATTTTTTTTTCTTGGGCGCGTCGTTGAAAGCAGAACGGTCTATGTGGCAGGGCCGAGAAAGAGAGAAGCGTGGCACCGACGCATCAGAGAGAGCCAGCACTCTGCGACAGCTTTCTTTTTTGTTTCCTCTCGCTCTTCGCATGCGGCATTGAAAGGAGAAGGGTCTCTACGTGGCAGGGACGGAAAAGGGAGAAGCATGGCACAGGCACGTCGCAGATCGGCATTTGAGAGAGAGCAAACGTTCCACCACAGCGTTTTCTTTCCTTTGTTTTCCTTCACGCGCAGTGTTGAGGTGTCGGAGGCGCCGCGGGATTTGGCATGGTGCTGAGAGCATTTTCGTTATTTGACGTAAGCATGTGGGAGGTAGTGGCCAGATACTGCACCAGGGTGGCCAATCCTTCTCTGGTGAGGGAGTGCGTTCTCGGCGGTGTTTGCCGGTGAGGCCGCACCCCAGGCCTCTTAATGCAGTTCCATCAACACGCGGATTTTTTTTTAATCCGGTTGGGAACTGCGCGGTGCCGGGATTTGAACCACGGACCTCTTGCATGCGAGGCGGATGCTCTAACCACTACGCCATCGCCGCAGTATTTTCAGAGCGCGGTATATTCCAATTAACCGTCGCAAGTGCTTGCGTGTTCGAATTACACGGCGTTTTTTCCCACCGGAATACACATAGCTTTGACAGAACCTCAGCGTGAGTTCGAATTAACCGGAAGTTAGAATTAAGCGTGTTCGAATTAATGAGATTTGACAGTAAGAGAGGCCGACCTTCAACTATCAGTTTCGAAATTTTTTTTACCACTACGACACCATGATGACTGGTTTTGAAAGGTTGTGTGTCACACTGTTAATAGCTGACATGCAGTGCCCTCGTGCAGCGCTGTTGCGTCATGTGTATGGAGCGTCACATTTGAAAACCGCAAAATGGGGACGCAGATAAAATAAAGAGTCAGTTTCTTTTGAGCTCTGGAAGTGCCATGTTTTTTTTTTTTTGCGATAGCAAATATATGCTAGTACAAGTGTACTACCGTGATTGTGTCGTGTCTGAAAAGGGAGTACAGTAAAAAGGAAAATGTTCCAAAACTGGCTTAGTACTCATTTTGTTCTTATGAATGCTTGTTTTGCCCAGTTCCCAAAGCCTGTGTAAGAAGTCCTTGCACACGCTTTGAAGTTCCCAGGACTGAGTAGGGCTACATCCAGTGAGCCGTGGCGGTCACTGAGGCTTGCTGGTACAGATATCGTAACGAGGATCTGCGGGGTGAAGACTCACCTTCGTACCAGTCGCGAACGCTGTTGAAGTAGATGTAGTAGTTCTCTCGGAAGAAGAGCAGGCTCAGCCAAGAGTCGAACGCGTAGATGGGCACTATGAACAGTATCCGCACAATCCAGCGCTGCTCCGTGGGCAACGTATAGAACCGCAGGTGTTGGTAGATCTGTGAACGACGGAACCACGGGCATGATGCAATCAATCATCGTCTTGTCGGCGTGGCACATTTTAAAACACACTGTTTAGGGAAACAACGTGAAGAAGGAAAATGGACTGTACGTCTAACCTAACCCAGTTCATCACAAATGCTACTATGATGGCTCACTGGTTATGGCATTTGGCAACTGACTCGGAAAGACGATGGTTCGATCTCAGCTGAAGTGGTTGTGTTTCAATGGAGACAAAATGCTATAATCCCACATATTATGTGAGGTAAGTGAACATTTGAGAAACACAGGAAGAATGAACAGGTTCAAAATGCCACTGCGATGATGAATATCCGAGATACGGGAAAGGCCTTTGAAATTTAAAAGTTGACTGACGTTACCTTCCCTCCCGTCCTCCCATTCCAACTAGCGGCCCTAGAGGTAGAGACTTTGGAACTGCGGCAGGCCAGCTGAGGTAAGTTTGAGAGACCCCTAGCATAGACGCTCAAACAGCATGGATTCATAACAACCAATCTGACCACCGGTCAGATAGCAAAGGGACTTTGATGTGGAGAGCCCTCTCAGGTGGCTCACCTGGTGGCAGGTGATTATGAGGGCGGTCCACACGAAGGCTCCCGACAGGGCCTGGGCCCCCGTGGTCTGCAGGAAGGTGGGCGGCAGGTCCTCCAACACCTGGCTGGCGTTCTCGGCCGTAATGTTGGCCGTGGCCAGCACCACGGGGAGCACCGAGGAGCTCGCCACCGTGCTCGGCCCACCCGTGACGCCGGGGGGCGCCACCGTGCTGCCGCTGCTCATCCTGGCCCCCTGTGAGAGAGGACAAGGACACAATTCTGTGAGGACAACAGAAAATGAGTGCGAAAGAACGCACAACTGAGGTTACTTGTAGTTCTACAGCTGAACTGTCTTGCTCCACCTAGTGCCGTTGTAGAAGCGGTACTAGTAGCGGCAATACGAAAAAAACGGGAACTGTGCGAAGGGTTAATTTTTTTGCCAGGCACAAGCATAGGTTGGCAAAAAAAAAAAAAAAAAAAGAGGAGCTCACTCAGTCTCCCTCACGAAATGTATGCTTAGTGCTCAGTACTTACTCAGACTCGGATTCACGACAATATTTCTCGACCGGTCTCATTCAGACTGATGCCTCTATCCGATTCCGGGCGAGTTTACTCATTAGTGAGTTAGCTGCCAACCTATGGATAAAAGTGATGAAACCAACAGACAATTACCGTAAGCTAAGGAAAAAACAAGGGACATTGTTGTTTCTTTAAATGTAGTGTAATGTTTCCCGACTTAAACTGAAATGTATAACTAAATGCGGACGAAAAGTCACCCTTCCTGCCAGTGAGATCTGAATTAACAACCTTCAAATTACATGTCCGATGCTCCATTGATTGAGCTATGACAGGGGGCACTCCTTCGTCCACCTTGTAGGGTCACTGTGCTAGCTTAATCGCAGGGAGTGCTAGCCAGTGTCATTCACAGCCATGGCGGCGAGTTTGAAACGCTCTTTTCGTCGAAGTGGGTCACGAGACACATCAACGTCAAACGAGGTGGCCAGTGAAACCTCACACGCTACACAACGCGTCAATCCTGCCACAATCGGAAGACGTCAAGCTTGACGTGTAATGTGAGGGTTGTGGATTCTGATCCTAGGACAGAAAAAGTATTTTTTCGTGTACCTTAATACATTTAAATTAAAGTAAAAAAACTCATCACACTATAGTTATAGAAACAATGTCCCCTACATTTCTTTTTGCTTAAATGTCCTTTGGTTTGATTAGTTGTGTCTCGTTGTAATTGTAGTAGCAGTAGTAGTAATAGGCATTGTGCAGGTTACGTGACCTGAGGGAAGGACTGAATAAATAAATAAAATAAAATGATGATGATGCTCGAAACAATCATCATGATGATCGTGCTAACTTTGCGAAACATGGGATCAAAATGTAATGGCTGACGAAAGAAACGACAGCTTTGCTGTTCAATAATATTCATGACGAGGAGCAACTTTAAATGAAGTGTGGTAAGTGGAGAACATACAGAGGTAGCTGATGTCACAGGAATCAAGAGAGAGAAATGGATGTGGGCATGCCATGTCACAAGAAGGACAGCGAACCAGTTGTCATTAAGAGCAACAGAATGGATATCAAAACATGGGAATCACAGCAAAGGATGGCCAGAGGTTCAGTGGAGCAATGAAATTAAGAAATGTGCATGCATAAAACGGTCGGAAATCATAGGGAGAGGCCTTACTTTATCTTACAGAGGACATACACTGACGACACCGATGGTGAAGAATTAGGAGATAAGAAGAAAATGAAATTGTGGTATAAACAAACTGGTGGAACCCGCTCTGCTACTGGAGTGCCAGAACCAGTTTGGCATATTAGTTCCAGAGCTGGAGTTTTCTGAAATTGTTGAAGGGTCTGCGACGGGCTGTGGTTTGAATCTACTCTGTCTACACCAGGTAAAGATCTAGCTAGCGTCAGCCAACACGGCCATGTTAAGCCCCTAAGTACAACCAGCCTTGCTAAGGTCAACCAGCCTTGCACGGCTAAGTAAACTTCTCCCATTTCCCCCCCTTCCTTCAACAAGACCATATTGGAACAGAATTCGCTAATAACAGAAGCCGTCAGATCAGCCTCAGCAGGATTGTTCCTCTCTGCCCTGCAGCGCTCACGATTATGTTTGGTGGGGCAACTGCATGTTTGAATAACGGGAGAAAAAAGTTCAGGGGTTTTTCCTCTGTCAAAAAAACAGGGGCAAGTGAAGATTGTGCATGCTTGACCTACTACCTTTATTCCTTCCTTTAATTTGTTGCACAATGTTTCCCTCTGTTTCCCTACTTCAACCCATGCTGAGCAGCACAACACTTCTACTTCTACAGGCAACAACAACAACGCTCATTGATATCCAGGCAGCAATAAAATGTGGCAGCATGGAATGATGACACAACTCAGTAAAAGATCAGACTGTCGTCTCAGAAATGACAGATCCCACCAACGATCCCGCAATTGAGAGCGCAACAATAATAGCGAAACAGCTTACACAAAGGATCACGCGACCGGCACACCTTCGAAGGCCAATTTCTCCACTCTCAAGCCGCCGGGCTTTTCACATATGACAACACCACCACCTCAACCACCTCATTTGGCAGCTCACAACAAGTCTTGCTTGAAAAATGGCACTTGCAATGAGACACAAAGAAACGTGCTCACTGCACACTGCTTCATTTCCTGCAAGCAACACACGAATCGTGGTGAAGCAAACTAAAGCCTGCTACCTTATCCCACATTTTCAGAAGGCTGTAACGACAGATAAATGTGCACTTGACACGCCAGCCATATCATCTGTGAATTTGGAGGGAACACAATGCTATTGTACAGCTGTGGATGCCCGAGGAAGATAGCAAGGGCCTGTTGACCCCGTAGTTATATTGCAGCTATTTCAGAGACAGAGAGCATCATAGCTGGGGAAAGCACAACACAACCTATTGATTTGCAATTGTGTAAGTCTTTAGAGTTACTTAAAAGATTAGCCAGTGAAGTCTGGTGCTCAAGGTGAAAGAATCAAGTACCCCGGTCCGTCATGAAGCCCATCTATTTTATTTATTGCACACAGCATGGGTCCCAAGTTATTGTGGCATGCTGATTTATTTTGTATCTCGCTCGGTTCACTAGAAATATCGCTCAAAACAATACACACAAAGTGTCTCATATTTTAAAATCCTCATATTTTATAAATGAAATACTTGCATATCACCAAATAAGCCCACTAGTATACATAAATGCAAGTTTCATTTCTATCAATCAGAAATTAAAAAAAATATTTGAAGCACAGTGTCAACCCCCCTCTTCGAAATACTGAAATGAATTAAAGGTAGGGCATTCAACAGAGTAGAGAGAAAGTGGCGGGGAAGTTAAACTCATGACACTTTTTTTTTTCATTGCACAAAACAACAATCTTTGAAACAGGTATGACGGCAGTGTCTAGAAGTGCAAACCAGCAAAACCCATAAATCTCAAGAAGAAGCGCGAGGACTCGCCATGGAACTCTTCCAAGTGAGTTATTACACTTTGTGGGCCATCAGGTAGGCCATGGCTGCCAGACAGGTGACGTCACCCCATCAATCACAAACTCCCACGGACATTCGCAAATGCGAGACAATAGGAAGCAGCGACAAAGCTGCACAACAGGACCGACACGCCTCACGAAGGGAAACCCAACAATCAAAACAGCCTTGCCATTGAATGTAAATCAAATGCTGCTGCTGTCAGTATGAATGAAAAAAAGTAGGGAGGAGTGCCCGACTACATCGAAATGAAAGAGAGAATCGCCACATGATGCCGTTCGGTGTTGTGGCTGTGCGATAACGCAACAAATTGTGCAGCGACAAGTTGGCAACTTGTAGCATGGAGCGGCATAGTCTGCACAGATGTGGCAACACTCTGTGCATAAATTGATGCAGTGTGTTTTGCCAATGTTATCGCTTGATTTATGGCTAAGCGATTCCATTATGACAAGTTGGCAACTAAGTTGAAGACGACACAGCGAGCAATGAAAAGGAAAATAATAGGTGTAACCCTGAGGGACAAGAAGAAAGCAGAGTGTATCAGGGAACAAACAGGTGTTAAGAACATCATAGCTGAAATCAAGAAGAAGAAATGGTCATGGGCCGGGCACGTAGCGTGAAGGCAAGATAACCGCTAGTCATTAAGGATCACAGAGTGGATCCCAGGAGAACGCAAGTGCGTGAAAGTAAGACAGAAGGTAAGGTGGGCAGGTAAGATTAGGAAGTGTGCGGGTATAAAGTGGCAGAAGCAAGCACAGGACTGAGTTGGCTGGCTGAACATGGGAGAGGCCTTTGTCCTGCAGTGTACGTAGTCAGGCTGATAATGATGATGAACATGTCCTCATTTAGTTTACGGCTGTGTAATCTGTGTAATAGCAAAACGACATGTGCATTGACAAGGTGGCAACTCGTACCATGTCATCATTTGACTTATAGTTGTGCGATATCACAATGACAGGTCGTGCAGTGCCAAGCAGGCAATCTGTAACGATTACTCATTTGGGTTATGGGTGTGCAGTATCTAAATGACAATAGCGCAGTGACAAGTTAGCAACCTGCAGCATGTCATTATTTGGGTAATGGCTGTGGGTATCACAATGACAAAATGAGCAGAGATGTCATCACTCGGGTAATAGCTGTGCAATATCACAATGCAATGTTGTGCAGTGACAAGTTCGCAACTCGTAACTTGTCATCATTTGGGTTGCGGCTCTACTATCATGTGACAAGCTGGCAACTTGGGTCATGTTGCTCTGTTGTCTTGCAGAAAAATGGATGGTTGAATCCTTTACAGCTGCAGAGCTGCCAGAACTTTATTTCTAAATTGCACTGAAGTGTTCTGTAGACAAAGTAGCTTTTTTTTAACTGTGGGACAGCCAGATAAGATCAAGCTGCTTTCTAGCTATAATGTAATGTGCAGTGAATGCAGAGCAGAAGACGAATGTTTCGTGTCTGTGATAAGCTGATACTGCAGTATCTAAAGGACAAATTGTACACCAATTGTCATTTATATAACAATTCTTTACTGCCTCCTGGACAGCTAGATGATGTTTTCTCATGTGCAAAATAGCACGAATCGGTGCTAGCACCTTTCTTGATCAACACTGCGGTAAGGTGTTTTTCGTCAACAAAGATGAGCAATTTCACCTGCTACAGGATATGGCCCACGCAAAGTGCTTCACAGACAGAAATGTCTCATCTGCAAAGCAAACTTGAGCAGTCGTCTAAAAGACACTCTCTCTTCTGCGTTCGAACGACAAGTTATGCAACAAGTTGACAACTTTCTGTAGAAGTTTTCTGCCACTTTCAGCAGTGTTGGAGGAAGTTATGGCTTCACGATCCTTGCTCTAACTCGAAATACCATTGAAGTGCTTTGCAGTTAAAATGTGTTTGTCATCTTCTTCAACACCTTCCATTTCGCCTCCAAAGACACTGCCGAAAACACTGCAGACTTGTATATAACCGTCATTGGGGGGGAAGAGAGCACTGACCTGCGCGGTATACCATATAAATAGGCTGCCTTTTACACTACACTTTTGTTGCCAGCACACGGATCTAAAGTAAGCGCATACGACGCGGGTGTAAAAAAAAAGAAAAAAAAAAACCACAAACACAACGGCTCAAAAGGAAAGATCAAAATAGCAGGTTGTTACGCCGTGGTGGGTATGGACTGAGGGGGGGTGAGAGGGTAGGCATTTATTATCGGCAGGCACACTCCGACACCGCTGGCACGGTCCGCTATTTTTAAGCGGCGCGCTCGAATTAAAAGACGGAAGGTATGCAGCTTCGCAAATAACGCGTGTAAACCGAGCAGCCATACGATTGCACCGAGTTCTTTTCCTTTGGGACCAGCGTCGCGTGAAATGATGCACAAGGAAACAGTCTGCCGCGCAGTCGGCCCGGAAAATGGAGAGGGTGGTTACGATAAGGACAATAAAAAGAACAAAAGGGGAGCACAGACTGGCGACACGACATTACGTGGACGACACGGTCCATATGAGCGGGCACGGCATTTTATGTTACGCCATCCATTCTTACATCTCTCCTACGCCACCTGCCATCACGTCGACGTCAGTAGTGTTTACCGCATTGCTTCGAAAGAGAAGGCGAGCCGAGGGGGGCGGGAACACAGTACGCACGATCGGCACGCAAGTTTCGCGCAAAAGGAACGGCCCGCAAGGCCGCGGAAGCGTTTAAGCTGACGCGGCCCGAAGGTGCGGTTATTAGTCACTCGGCCGAGCCAAACTGAACCGAAAAGAAAGAAAGAAACGCGACGAGGCTCTTACCTGCGACACCGCCGACATCTGCAGGCACAAAAACAAGAAACACGCGCTTAGACTTAAGCGCGACAGCACTCAAGGCGAACACAGCAACGCTTTCCCCCCCAAGGTCGAGCGCTCTCCGTCACCATCGGCTGAAATATTCAATTAGCCGCCTCGATCACAGTGGGTCAGAGGCCGACGCGTTTACGTTAGCGACGCCGAAAGTACCGGATGTCGTTTTGTGTTGAGCGTTTTACGGTGTTTACGTAACACTTTCGCAGAGCCGACGCAATGTCACGACGGATGCGGCCGTGTCAACAGTAGTGGCACCCGAGCAACACCAACCAACCACTGGCTTCAATTCACACGATCGCGGTTCGCGCGAACACAAGCCGCAACAGGCGTCAAACCGATCTTGTTTACAACGGAGTACGCGTCGATCGAGTTAGCACGTCGGACAGACCCGTTCCCACGCGCTCGCGACGGGAAATATGCGACAGTGTGACGGAGCGCTCGTCTCTAAACCTAACTGGGCCAGCCGTGCTCCTCACCTCTTCGTTGGTAGTCGTCGACGGGTGTTGTCAAGCCTTGCGGCCTCGTCGGGTCGATTTCATTCACATGCGAAGCCCGTCGAGTGCTCCGCCGCGACGCAATTTGGGCAAACTATAGCAGCTTCCAGATTTTTTACGCTCCAACCGCGGCGTCGAAGAAGCATCGCGAACACATCTCGCCTCGGACCCGCCGACGTCCGTCACCAGCCAAGCATCGGGCGTCGCGGTTAGAAACAACTGCGCATGCGCGGAAACACACAACTGGAGGTACTCACGCAACCAGCACAACAATGCACGTATTGAAGTAGAAAAGCAGGTGGCGTCCTCTAGTAATTGTTTCGGTTTTAAAATTTGCAGCGACATGGCGTTTGATAGATAAAAGCCCAAAGATAGAACACAACTTCTTATGTTACAACGTGGCTAAAATAAGGTAATAATGGCAAAACAAAAACTCGTATTTGAGTACTTTTAGACTTTGTTCTGAGTTTGTCGCTCAATTCGTGATGACCATGCTTGCAAATATCATCTAACAGCCGCGTTAACTAAGTGCATTTATGTTTAATACGCTCTCTTACAATTTCAAAACTTTCCGACAAAAATGTTTTAAATTAAAACGTTAGTGACGACACCTAGCACATTTAACTAACCACAACAAAATAATTCAGCGTGACAGGAATCAGTGAACCCACTGTGAAGGTGGAAGCAGATTTAATACACCGACATAAACTCAGCTTCTGAGCGATAAACGAATCTTGCACTTAGTGAAGCAGCCTACGTATTCGATGGCGTGATTGACTCATACGTTTCGCAAGGACTTTGATGCAAACCAAGCGTCTAAATGCAGATGCTCGGTGCGCTATTATTGATGATATAAAAAAAATAATCCCTGTTTTCGCACTGATCAGTGCTTGACCAGTCTGTTGAAAATAAATTAACAATGCTTAGCGAATGACTGCGCTGAATAAGACTCTTCACTAGAGCAAAACAGACTACATAGTGTTTTAGCACAGGCAAAATTTTCTTTCTTATTTTGCTTTCCGCGTTAATACAAGAAATCACGCCACTTAGCGCTAACATTTAGACTATAATCGATACATTACAATTGCTTTGTAGTGCAGAAATGTGCTGCGTGCGATTTGTTTGCAATGCAGTGCGCTGATGAGCTCAATACTACCTTTCTCTACCCTCCCCTTTCAAAAAGGATGGTGGCGTCATCTGTGAAGAGAAGGAAAAGCGCTCGTCGCGGAAATGGCGCGGGGTTGTATGGTTTCTTCGTTCGAGTGACAGAGGGCGCAGTCGTTTTCGCCATGTTTAGCAATACATTTCTCACTTCTTATATTGCTGGAGAAATTTGGTCTTGCAGTGTGTTGCTAACGGCTATCATTTGTACAACCCGAACTGTAACAGAAGAAGCCCGAGCGGCGGTCTTTTACCGTGAACCTGTACATTGGCTAAACGAAGGAGGTTAAACCTCTTTGGCTAGCCCAAGGAAGTTTAACCTCCTTGGGCTAGCGTGGTCTAGCCCGAAGAGGTAAATCCTCCCAAGGAGGTTTAAATTTCACCTTCTTGGGCTAGCGTGGTCTAGCCCAAGGAGGTAAAACGTCCTTGAGCTAGACCGCGCTAGACAACCCAAAACTCGTCCGCCCTACGAACATACGATAGTTATAGCGCGAGAACAAAACGACGGCGCAGAGACAAGAAGGACACGAAAGACACTAGCGCTCGTGTCTTTCGTGTCCTTCTTGTCTCTGTGTCATCGTTTTGTTCTCGCGCCATAACTATCGTCATGCCAAGCCCAAGCTGCCACACTTCTAACGAACATACAGGGCGGAAAGCACCAATTATAAGACTTCTACCGAAACACGCAACCAATAATTAAGAATTAGAGAAACATTGTGATTTACCAAGGTACAATGAGAATCGTCCATGAATAAGAAATTGTATTTTATGGGCATACTCAAGGGAATCTTTTAAGGAATACCTAATCTTGAATTCAGTCGGACTATACCGTTATATAGACACGTCGCGCTTGCTGCATGTAAACAAACGGTGTTTCTTTATCGATGTCACTGATTTTGTAAATTGTCGAAACGATTAGCAGGAAACAAAATATATGAGAACTTACAAATTATTTCTACACCCAGGGGCAGTGTGAGGGGTGAGCAGGGGGGGCTGGAGTCTCCCCAAAATTTTCGCCGGCCTCCCCTCACACGCGTTCTCCCTGCCCCCAAAGAGGGAACATAGTCATGAAACAATGACTATGTTCATGAAGTTTTCAAGAAAGGAAATGCCAGCAAGAATGGGCGAATACGTTCATGTTTTCAGTTCACTGTGAACAAGTTTAATTGTTCTGACTTGATTTAAACGTTCATCGACCATTCCAACTGCTCCGTAAGGCTTACTCTGTTGCTTGTGGTTATAGAACATTTGCATAATTGTAAAGCTATAGCCTTCCTGCGATGCAGTTAGCGCAAATAATGGTGGCTAGTTATTTACAGAAAAAAAACCTTGTTCAAGAGCAGTTTGAATTGAATGATAATGAAGAAGATGTATAGCTCTCGTGGCATAAACACGCATAATAGACAAATACCGGGACATGTAACTATTAGGACCTCCTGTCCACTTGAAGGACGGCAGGTGCCGCCATTAGTTTGGCGAATGTGCAGCGCAGAGAAGCGTGCTTCTATATTTGGCATAGGGACACTGTTTTTTTACTAGGTCAAGTGGTCATTACACAACTGAAACGTCCAGCTGCAGAAAAAGGCTGCTGTATTTTAATCCGCATTGATGAATTTAACTGCAGGTGTCACTAGAACTTTTAGAAGAAACTGGACCAGCTGCAAATTCTGAAATAGGACTGGTCGACCTTTTTTCGCTTGAATTACAATGTAAAATGTTTGAAACCATTGCGCATATTTATTATGAAAAAAAAGGAATAAAACGCATGAGTAACCCATACAAGCCTGTTTTCACTCTACGACTTCTTTTACAGTCGCTCAGAAAAACCGTGTCGTAGCTTCACGATGGGTGCTAAAACCGTAGCACTGCCCCTATCACAAATTTATCGCACCACTTAAGGGGCGCTAAGTGTTGTACGTAGTTGCTCACAAAATTCTAACATGAACTAAAGTCAGGAAACCTTATATTTAAAACCCGTTTACTCAAAATAGCAGCCAAGCAAGTCCAGCAGACGATCCGTTTTTCGTTTCGAAAGCGGCGCCATTTTGAGATAGTGATGTCGATGGGTCACCGGCCGTTGGAGAACGGATCGATAGGGATGCAGCCCATGCGGAGCCGCGAAAATTGCTCGGATCTCTCCACATTCGGGGATAACCAAAAATAGGCTCGCATCCCCGAAAAAAAAAGTCCACCCTGTACCACTCGTCTCGCGAAGGAAAAAAAGGCGTAGGAACGCAATTTCGGCTGTTTCTTTTTCCTAAAACATTTATTTCGGCGCACCTGGCAGAATGCGCCATCGCTGCCTTGTGTATGCACACAAAAAGTGCGGATGTTTTTCGGTGATGCGGCGGAGGAGAGATCGGGAGAGGTTGTGTTCTCTGCGTACTCGAGACCGGTGGTAGTGTGTGTGCGTGTGGCGGTGCGGTCGCGTACAACTACGGCTCTTTTTCTAACTTCGCGTCACACGATTTGTACCGTCTCTTTTGATACGGGAGCTGCTTTTAGGGCGTTCCAGCACGTACTCCGTAGCTGTAGACGGCTGTATTAGGTGTTTTTTTTTGATCGCCGTGTGTTATAACAATCGACGCGTGAACTCGGAGCCACGCTTTTCGACTTTCGCCTCGACGTGGTAGTTCACCGGTATCGTCGGCATCTCTCGCCTTTCTCCAAGGCGGCGTGTGATTGCGGCGATGGTGGCTGATCTTTGGCATCATTCCGCATCGTTTCAACTCAGGTAGGACCCGGCGTTGCTTGTTTGCTTTTGGAAGGACCACTTGAACTTCGCGTGTGACGTTTCGAAAACTGAATGCGGCTGAAGACCAGCAGTGACGTGTACGTTTGTGGGGAAGCATTCGTGAGGCATTGTGTATATAGTTATATAAAGATAAATACCGACCACCACAGTGTTACCTCGTAGAGGCGTGTTCGTTCCCAAATACCTGCTTGCGTGTGTCAAGTCTCGGAAAAGCACCGTTTGTGTAATTTGCCTGCCTGTGCACGTCCGGAGCGAGATTGGTGCGGTAGATCGGTGGAACGCGACATAATTGGTCGAACGGGTAGCGCAAGAGGGTGAGAAGGAAATAGAGTCGGCCAAAAGCTGAATTTGGAAGCCGTTTCGAATCAATCCCCGGGTCGCGGCGGCGCGAAATTGTTACAAGACAAGAAAGAAGCCACAACAAGAAAAGGTATGAGGAAGATTTGTGGGTGTTCCTTATCGAGCGTCCGTTTGCCTTAATTGGGACGCAGCGCAGATCGGAAATTGGAGAAGACGTCGCATTTCGTTTATTAGCTCGCGGAGGGTGTCGAGTATGCGGGGGTGAGAGCGCAGCCCATAAAAAGAAGAAAGAGAAAGAAGGAGGAGCACACCGTCCCTCTCTTCCTCAGGTATCTGGAGCGTTGGTGAAGTAAGTCTGCTGTCGGCTTCAGTTTCGTCTTCGCCATCGTCTGCTACAGGTAGACTGTATATCGTCTGCTCAGTGCTGAAAGAAAAAAAAGATTTACAAGCTGTTATTGCTTAGCGCATAAAAGAAAGGAAGAGAGGACGAAGCAAAGAAATAAGGGTGAGCTCTCTCCCCTTTCTAGGTGCCTGGGGGTGTTGGTGCACTAAATATACTGTCAGCTTCGTCTACTTCGTTTTGACGAATTCGTCTGCTGTGCACTAAATCTACTGTCGACGTCGTCTTACGTACGTCACCTACTTCGAACACGCCGTGCCCTACCATCTGATCAGCGCTGCAAAACGAAGAAGAGTTACAAGTTGTGACATCGCGACTTGTCCTGACAGAAGATACTGCATAACAGACTTGATGATAGACTTATTTATTCCTTTAGATGGAGTGTTATTGGTTTGACATTTTCGTAGACCTCCCTTTTTCGTTTTCACCTGCGTGTCCTTAGTAGCGAAAACAGACGGTCAGCCGACCGTTTGAAGCTTCAAGCCAGACGTATATGAAGGGACGTTTTTTTAGGGAAAGGACTTCTCCATTTCGCTCAAGTTTGCCTGGGGAGTAAGTGCCAAAACTGATAGTCTTCGTCGTCGACTAAACCTTGCCTTGAACGCAGCCATCAACAACGGACCGCAGTCTGTAGTGTAAGTGTTCCGACAGAAAGGGGAAATTATCTGTCTTGCTCAACTCAGTACTTAACGTGCACTCTTTAAAAGGGGCACCTTTTCGGCTTCATCGTTTTACGAAGACAACTTATAGGTAGTTGCTTCCTACAACGGACGATCGCCGAACAGTTCGCGGAGCCCTAGTGCTAAAACCAGAAAGAGAAACTTATTCTCTTGAGCTCAAGTGGGCGCTCCATAGCACCGTTGTCTGCTTCTGTGAAGTCGTTTGTCTCTAGATTTTTCAGATCGGTATCTCACGCCTTCAGTGTTAATACCAAACGTCACTTAACATATTGCTATTGTGCCTGGTGTAATAACCAGAAAAAAATACGCCTTATATCCAGCTCAAGTAGGTGTTCCAAAGGAGTTTAGAAAACCTGCTTTTATAATCTTCGTCTTCTTCAGCATCGCCTGCTTGAACTTTTGCCAGCAACTGAAAGCAGACACGGACACAGCAAGATTGTACGTATACAGGACAGTTTTGAGGTCTACATCTCACTACGTAAACAACAGACGTCAGTGAATAGATCACAGTACCAACTCTGGAAAGGGAACGCGCCTTCTATTCAGCTTACGTCAGCCGTCGAAAGGTGTCCAGCACTGCTACTGCTATCGACTTCGTCATCGTCTGCTCCGACTTGCCCTCACCATCGAAAGCAGACGGCACCCAGGCAAACCAAGGTTGTTTGTCGTCAGGACACTTTTCAGGTGTAAATAGTACTGCGCCAACAACGGGTGGCCCACTAAGAGTTCATTGTGCTTAGTGCCAAGACTGGACTAGAAACACGTCTTCTTTCCACCTCAAGTCGGCCTTTGAAAGGTGTCTAGCTCCACTACTGCTATCATCTTCGTCGTCGTCTGTCCCGTCGTCGTCCGCTCGCCCCAACCAGGGAAAGCAAACGTCACCAGAGTCCCCCGAGACCCGAAGCATCGTCCGTAGTCGTCAAGGCGACACCGACGACATTATGTTGCTGGCGCCCTCCGAGATACACTTCTTGCACGACGCCGGCTCCTGCGTCCTGTCTCCGGACGTAGTGGACGAGTTGGGCCAGCGACTCGAAGAGAACCGAGGTCGCGTACCGCGCATTCAGGTCGTCGAGAAGGACGGCTCCTGGTTCGCTCTGAACGACTCGTACCTGCGCGTGTACCGCGAGCTCGAGAGACAGGGACGCTGCCCTCGGGTCAACGTCACCGTGGTGTCCCTGAACAAGGTGCCGCAGGACTTGCAGAAAGGGATGACTGTGACGTCGTCGGCCACGCCCAGTGCCGCGGTCGTTGTGGGCGCCTCCGCGGAACAGAGCAGGTGCTGCGCCAACTGGCAGCTTCACCAGCAACAAACGGGTGATGCAGTGAACACCGTCGCAACGTCTCCGACGACTGCTACGCCAGACGCGACTTCGGGACCTCCAAAGACGGCGACGGCAACCGGTCGTCGACGTGCGGACACGCAAGCACCACGTGGTGAGTGACGTGCTGTTCTTGCTATCTTTGCTTCTGGTTTATTGGAACGATTAGTCATGGTACAGTTGATCACGGATACAAGAAATTCAAATAAAACGAATTACTTTTTGTTTCCTTGACTAGATACGTAGCTTACCAGCTCTTCCGTGAAAAAAAAAGCACTCTACAGACTCACAGGTTTGTTTTGGTATTGCGATAATAGGATGTGAATCTTGCGGTTTCGTGCCTTCAAGAAAGAAATGAACTGTTCCATGGCAGATAGTTTCTTTTTCGTAGAAGGCGAGCAACCCCCTTGATCTGAAGTGGGGGCCGGGGAGGGAGACGTGGTCGAGTGTCATTTTGTGCTCTGCATGCAACGCCAATGAAAGAATGGCGGGGGGAGGGGGCTCAGGCCCACTGTGCCACCTCCTGGCCTACGCCTGACCTGTGCTAGCACTGACCTGTGCTACTGTAGATGCATAGGCGTAGAAATGGTTGGGTTGGTGTGTCGCGATACACAAATATACGTAACTATTAGTTGAACAGCCTGGAGTGGCAGCGTCAACATGGCTTATGTAAAAGAGTCTATAGTGAATTAGTCATGGCAGATGATTTTCTGTTGTTCCGCAAGGTGTAATCACAGTGAACTTGGATGAAAGTAATTAATTCATCTAGACACCAAACTTACCAATGCTTGAGACAGGCAGTCGTCTAAAACAAGTCTCTAAAGGCGGACTTAAGATTTGCTACATCAAGTGTGGGGCGTCCATTGCCACATCAACAGAACCATATAGGAGACTGAAATGTAACTATTTCAACAATGCGTTTTACTGATCCCACACACACACACACACACACACACACACACACACACACACACACACACACACACACACACACACACACACACACACACACACACACACACACACACACACACACACACACACACACACACACACACACACACACACACACACACACACACACATACACACACACACACACACACACACACACGCGCGCGCGCGCGCACGCATACGCGCACACACGCGCACACACGCACACGCACAAACACACACACGCACACACACGTACACACACACGCACACGTGCACACGCACGCACACGCACCAGCACACACGCACCCGCACACACGCACAATCACACGCACACACACGTACACGCACACGCGCACGCACACGCGCACGCACACACGTACACGCACACGCACCCGCACACACGCACACACACACGCACCAGCACACACGCACCCGCACGCACACGCGCACGCACACACACACGCACACACACATGCACACACACGCGCACGCACGCACGCACACAAACCCGCACACGCACACGCGCACACACACATGCACACGCACACACACACACACGCACACACACACACACGCGCACGCACACGCGCACACACGCGCACACACGCACACGCACAAACACACACACGCACACACACGTACACACACACGCACACGTGCACACGCACGCACACGCACCAGCACACACGCACCCGCACACACGCACAAGCACACGCACACACACACGCACACACACGTACACGCACACGCGCACGCACACACGCACACACACGCACCCGCACACACGCACACACACACACACACACACACACATACACACGCACGCATGAAAACGTTAAATATAAAATGTTGACGAGTGACGTTCAAAGGCGGACTGTAAGGCGGTCTGCGTGATGCGGTCTTGTAAGGCGTGCTTCACCTTGAGCAAGAAAGCGTTAGAAGAAGCAAACTTTCAAAAACTCGAACAAACGTTATTGTTTGTAGCGTGTGTGCGGAGCAATCTATCGAACGAGCACGCACGTATTAAAGCGAAAATCTCATAACTCATAAAGTGGGGCGGCGTTTTCTAGTGCTTTCTAACGTTCCACGTGTGAACGACACGCTTCCCTGGCAGCGGTTCATGGCAGCGATATTCAGTCACAGCGGTTATCGTTTTTGTGACCGATAGCAAAACGTGTTCAGTGTAAAGCCACCACCATCGCTGCAGCCCTACTGAGACAGAACAATGGGGCAAATGCTGTGGTCGTTCGTACGCGGAACGTAGAGGAGCACTAGAGTCATTGTGCGCACTGGCGCACGAACGAGTTTGTCACATGGAAAGTTTTGTATTTCGCGGGCATTTGCTATTAGCAGAAAAACACTAATACCTAACAGACATAAAGTTCAGAACTGTCTAATCGAACGTATTGCAAACCGATCTACAACTTTCTTATTGAAATTGTTTATCTATCTTCGTTTCTTGAAAAGTTAGGTAATTAAATATATCTTATTAAACAATATTTAGGAACAGAAAAAATACTCTGACTGACTCCAGAAAACGGTGAGCAAAATTCATTTGGTCGTGTCGTTATCGCGTGTGGCGGCATATTTTTAAGTTCTGGCTAAAGTTACCTGGGACACCCTATATATGCACACGGCAATGTTTGCTTGCCATGATTTTCGCGATTGGGCAAAAAGGCCCCAATTTTCCAGACTGCACATAAGCCTAATATCTAGAAGAAGGTGAGGCTGACTTAGAGGCGAGACATTGTCTTTATCAGAAGTTGAGCGGTTAGAGTACACAACGGTACGAAACGGCAGGTGGCACTATCGAACAAAGATTTCTTCGCTATGCTGCGAAAAAAAAGAGAGGTTAGCTTGAGATATTCCTACAGTCGACGAAATCCCGATTTATGAGTTCCCCGGTGTTTGAGTAACCATACAATGTCAACATGGGAGCGTTACAAGGCATCTTAGCTACCGATATTGTGTTGTCTGATTAAGCCTCCAGAACTGAAGGGAGGAAGCGGCTTTCACTGAGACGGTTATTAATGGTCCTTCTGAACCTGATAGAGCTTCTGCGGGAATCCGAAGATCGCTTTCCAGATGTTTATTTTTGTTGTTGAATGTATTAAGGAAACGGTAGTGTCTAGGTGTGGCCGGCTGTTATCTCGCATCGTTCTTTGTTTCTTTCCTTTATTATTTCTCTCCTTTCCTGTTTCCTCATCTCCTTCTTTCTTTCCCTTCTTCCTTCCTTCATTGCTTTCTTTATTCTTTCTTTCTTTCTTTCTTTCTTTCTTTCTTCTTTCTTTCTTTCTTTCTTTCTTTCTTCTTTCTTTCTTCTTTCTTCTTTCTCCTTCATTCCTTCCTTCCCTCTTTCCTTTCTTCATTCTTTTCTTCTTTCTTTATTTCTTAAAAAAAATGTTGCCATTAGTCTTCACAAAACAAAAAAAATTTGACAGATTCCACATACAGTGGGAATCAATGGCATTCGAAGCACGAATGAGAAATGTTGATACGTCACTTTAAAATCAGCACAAAGTTACGAGGTGGATGTAAAAAATGCCACACATGACTTCCGTCTCATAATTATCATGTTTGAATGTATCGTTCACTTTCGTCATCTATTCACGTCACGTGATACGAAATTTAGTATATGCGGAGCTAGCGAAACGGCCGCGAGCATGCCATAAGCGCGTATGTTGTCATGTTCTTAGATGACACTAGTGTTAGGATTGTCATGTTTGCGCCATTCATATATTTCGTCATTCATTGACGTCACGTAACACCGAATTCGGTATCTGTGGAGCTAGCAAAACGGCCGCGAGTGCATCATGAAGGGCCCAATATACTCCAATGTAGCATTGACGTGCGCGCACGCTGGGCACAGCCACGCTACGTTAGCGAAACGCGTGTACTCTATAGTACGACGCCAGGTGCGACCAGCGTCCATCGGCGTGGCCCAACGGCAACCGGTGCGAAACGCGACATGCTTGATTTGGCGCCGACGCGTTACCCAGACAACACTGCGTCTTCCCCCTTTTGTGACGGAGGGACGCCGGACGCGCAGAAACGTGCATGCGTCAAAGCAACGCAGCGCGGCGCGCGCCTGCGAGTATATGCCAGGACCGACGCCTGGCGTGGCGCGACGAAATGAACGCCAGCGAACATGAGCACCGCGTCACGTAGAAATGTATCGGCGCCTTGACTGTGGCATGTAGTGAAGTTCTCACATGACACGCATCTCATGATTATCATGTTTGCACCAGTCACATACCTTCGTCATCTATTCATATATTGTAATACCAATCTGGTATATGTGACGCTAGCGAAACGGCCGCGAACGCATCATGAGCGTGGAATGTAGCTATGTTGTTACATGACACGCGTGTCATGATTTTCATGTTAGAGTCTGTTGCTTGTATTCGCCATGCAATCATGCCATACCATACCATTTTTGCAACATGCCATGTGAACAAAACCACCGAAAGAGCTGCAAGACCATGAAATGTAAATCAGTACATTCAAGATATACATAACATGAGTTTCATGTTATAACTAATCAATTCTGTCCTTCATACAGTCATGCTATGCCATACCAAGTTTGGTATTGATGCCATTTTTGAAACGGCCAAAAGAGCTAGAAGCCGTAGGCTGATATATATATATATATATATATATATATATATATATATATATATATATATATAGATACGCTCAAAAGTTGCAAAAGTGTGCTAAGAAACGCTTCGCATTTAAAAAAGACTTGCTGAAGAAATTGGCATTGCAGGCCCGCGCTCTGACTAAAGCTTATGGTTAAGCACTTTAGAAAAAAAAAAAAGACTACCACAAGGAAAACATTGGCATGAAAACTACTATAAAAGGAAGCAACAAAACCAAGCAAGCAAAAATGGTTTGCATCCATCTATCTAGCATCGGAAATGCCTACGCAAGAGATACTTCGAGAAAAGACAAGTACTCATGTGTGTTTAGTTCGGCATTACAGTGATGATTCTACCATGTTTTGTGCTCCACAGAAAAAAAAATCACGCCATCTTCCACTGAAGGGAACCATGTGTTAGATGCGAAGCAGCTCGCGCTGGCGCTTAACGCTGGCGGCGACGTTAACGCTGGTGCTTACCGCGGCGTCGCGCAGGAGGGGATGACGATAGTTATAGCGCGAAAACAAAACGACGACACAGAGACAAGAAGGACACGAAGTCCTTCTTGTCTCTGTGTCGTCGTTTTGTTCTCGCACTTTAACTATCGTCATGCCATACGAACTAGCCCAAGCTGCCACACTTCTATGCAGGAGGGGAACCTGGGGAACACAAACACGCAGTGATTAACCGGTGTTTCCTACTGAAACATGCCAATTACTGCTAATAGGCAATGAGAGACAGAGGACTCCGATTGGAAACAGAGACCCGCAGTCCGTGTTTAGTTAACGCACACACTGTGATTTTCGTTTTCGCGTTCAACAACACACAAGAGAAACCTCCCACCAGCACTAAGAGGTGAAAATCTAGTGCCCATATACAGGGTGTCCCACATAACTTGAGCCAACAATTTGAGAGTGAACGACAATTAGGAGGCGAATGGAGCCAAACGCATACTACTAGCACTAGCATGTAGTTACTCAGGCAATTTTTTTATTTTTCCACGTTGTAAAGAATGCCCGCAAAATATGAACAGAAGCCGTGATGACGGACCACGAGCGCACTGTTATAGTGCTGCTATAAGCTTTCTTGACAACGCTGAAAAAAAAAATAACAGCGCTAGACATATCGTACAGAAAACAATTCAGCCGGTTGTTTCTGAGAGTGCTCTACATTTCAGTGTTCATATTTTGGGATTCCCGCCCACAAATAAAAGTAGGTTATTCACGAATAATAATTATTTGTATGGGGAGAGATAAAAAATGGCCTGAGTACCTCCATGCTACTGCGAGTAGTTCGCGTTTGGTTCTATTCGCCACTGAAGTGTCTTTCATTTTTAAATTCTTGGCTCACGTTATGTGGGACATCTTGTATATGGAATGGCCAGTGATTTCCTTTTTTTTTGCAAAACGACCAGTCGGTTTCTTTTTTCAATCAAGAAATTCGCTAGCAGACGCTGTCTGCGTTGGCGAAGCTACTTTCTTAGACTAATGATTGAAGAGCAACGCCCAAATGTGCAAGCACGGCAGGCCCGATCTATTGTATGTCCGTGATGTGCCGTTTCTTGCAGACAAAAGCCTTGGGAAAAGGCATGAAAGAAACAGACGATCAATAGCTGCAGATGAGGAGCAGACGACGCGCCCTAGTGGGACGTATAAAGTTTCATATAAAAACGATCTAATTAACTGAATATTTACGACAATGTCTAGATAGCATTGAAGATGGCTTTCTTCATTGTTTTAGAAACCACTTAGGGCTCGGCATAAACAAAAAGAAGGTATGCTTTATAACATGGGCTCATTTTCAGTGAAAAACGCGTACGCTCTTTTAAAAATGCTGGGCCTTCTATTATAAGCCGCAGAGGGCAAGCTTTACCGGAGAGTTTCAAAACCACGCCGCTTCTTTTGTAGGACCAACGGTCGACTCTCATTCTTTAGGCATGTTGAAACAGTTAACGTGTTCAAAGCCCAGCTCGAAGAAAAAGAAAATGGCTTACAAAATAACGCGAAGCGCTGTGGCGCCATAGGCGGCTTTCTTTATCTCCCGAGCATTTAAGTAGCGGCGCTTCGAAACGACGTGTTATTGATTTTTCTTTTTTGCAGCCTTTGATCGAAGGTTGTTGAAACCGTCCGCAAGAGGGCGTCCGTGCTGCTAGAGATTGTTTTATCTTAGAGTCTAAGATTAATGTTCCTGTCCCGGCTACTGCGAAATCAGGTTGCTATACGGAGGACAACAGCTCCTGTTTCCTTACAAAAGCTTCCAAGAAAAAAAACTGAATGTACGAATAAAAGTGGCGGAGGGGGGGAAGGGAGTGAATGTTGCAACAAAACGTGGAATGCTCGTCTTTCAAGGTACGTCGACTTTGTTTGTTTTTCTCCCGATACAACGTGTTT